>JBBPBX010048369.1:0-25774 GCA_038048925.1 Garcialebias charrua | reverse complement strand
TGACGTCAACCAATCAATCACAGTGCTTGTAGTCCTTTTCCCAAGCAACCATGGTAAATGTAGTTTTCTAACCTTCGACCAATGAAGTACCGGAAATGACGACAAAGTGGGTTGGTCGCAACGGCGTGCGTTCCCACTACAGCGAATCAGCGTTCGCTACGAGTGATTGACAGCTCCCAGCTCTCGTTTCATCCAATCACAGCTCATAAACAAACGTGTACTTGGACACGTAGCTCTAACGTTAGCTCGCACAACAGACCACAACTTTATAGACTCTTAAAACAACTCAGACGCTACAAATTAACTTTCCAAAATTCTGAAACATGCGGCGAACACACCTAGACAGGTCAACTTAGTTACGCTCAGTAACACAGCACTGCAGCTGTTGAACAAACACGGACTCACTCGGAGCGCGTAAAGGTCGGTTCCGTCCACTTTAAGGGAGCAGAACTCGGGTTTCAGAACCACTATCCGACACCGTTCTAACAGTTATATGCTTCTTTGACCTGCTCTAAAATGTAAAATACCACAACAGCAATCTTGTAGATGTTAAATTAGCTTTCAGGCTTCTGACTCGGCGGTCAAACAAAGCTTTGTACAGGAGTCTGCGTGAACTGGACCGAACCAGGACCAGAACCACCACAGACCACGGCTGACAAAACTTCACCTGAATGCTTCCAACAGCGTCTAACAGAGTTGAAACAATAATAATCTCACAGCTTCAAATGATAAAAACATGCAGAATCTGCCTGCTTTGAACACTTCCAGCCAAAATCATTATCCTCAGAGTTTAAAACTTGGATCCACTTATGCAAACATGACGTTACAGTTCATGAGAAACCACAGAAATCAATAAACTTTCAGAACCACGTACGAAGGCCACCAGATGTAAGAATTATGAGGAGGTCAATATTAATACTGACCTCTTTATCCTTAATTAATCTACTTATTCAGATTGAATAGTAAATGTTCACGGATTCTGTTCTTTTTCAGTTTACCCAATATTTCTGTGATCTTTATGATGGATAAATACACAAAGCCATTAAGTGACAAAGACGTTAACTTAGTTTGATATGTCAAAGAGACACTATCATTTATTTAAAATAAATCAACTAAATTAACACCATTACACTTGATTGACATGATTTCACTTTCTTTCAAATTAATACGTCAGCAAACTTAAATTCAACACAACAGACATAAATATTGGATGTTAACATATTTAGTCTGTGGGCATTTCAGCTTAAAATAGTTTCCAGCTTAGATAGAGAGGGAAAGATTTAGGAGGAGAAATTTATGGAGGAAGAAAAGTTAAGAGTCAGGGAGTTATCTTGATGTGTTTTAACCAGAAACATGGCAGTTCTCCGGCCGATTAAAGCTACACGTTGGTACCCTTGGCAAAGCATTTGACGACTTGTTACCTCGTGAAGATGGTCAGTCTCCCTCGGTCCAGTTTGGTCAGTTCGTTTACCATTCTCAGCGTCTCCAGACGTGCGCCTTGACTCGAACCGAAAGTAACGGCAGCTCCTGGTGGTGTTTCCAAGATAAGACGTTCCTTAAAGGAATGTCAATAAAAGAGAGCTTTTCACGGCTTGAAATAGATTTATAACAGGCATGTTATAAATCTTTTAACTGAATGACGTGTCCTTAGCGTGTGACTAGACGATCATCAGTTCTTTGGAGAAGACCATAGTTTGAGGCTTACTCCAGCAGACTTTAGGAAAACAGGAAGTCAGAGCTCTTTTAAGGCTAACTTGACCTAGAAAGACGTAGCTCTTTCTGATTCAGTCTGTTAAGCCAGGAGCCACTGAGAGGAGGCATAAGTTAGATTAAAAATGTCAGAAAGGATAAGAAAGTTAGTTTAAGACGCCAGTCTCATGATACAGCAGATTTAGAACTTTCTTAACTCATTACCAACACTGTTGTATGAATAAACAAACGTCATCAGAGCATAACATATGGGACCTATTAATGATAATAGCTTGATTATTAAATAGGACAAAAACAAAAGTCTTTGGGTGTCTAGATTGTCCTGAGCTCAAGCTAAAATGAATGAGATAAAGTGTTCCTTTTATCTTCACATGCAAGTTCGAGAGGAGAGGAGAAATCCTCCATGTACAACATTTTGAATTAAGCAGAGTATTTGATTTATCTGACATTAAAATGTACTGATGCTCTTACAAATAAAATTATTCATTTGATAACATTTGAATTAACAAAATTAAAAGAAGTCTCTGGATGACTTAATTGCACCTTTGACACAGCAGTGAAACACAGTTTAACTCTCACAGAATAACACAGCTTAAAAGCACACATCATGAAAATGACAAAAGTTATTCTTTTGATCACATCAGCCTAAAATCAAAGATAGAAATAGTCTCTTTTGGTGACTATATTTATCAGATTACAGTTTAATGAATGATTTTGTAGTAAATGTCTTGCTTTACTGAGAGGTCAGTAAAGGTCATCACTGGACAGTTCAAAAACCGTAATTTGACCCTGGGTAGGTCCACTACACTAACAAACAGACTTATATACAGACACTAACAAACAGACTTATATAAAGACACTAACGAACAGACTTGTATAAAGACACTAACGAACAGACTTATATACAGACACTAACGAACAGACTTATATAAAGACACTAACGAACAGACTTATATACAGACACTAACGAACAGACTTATATAAAGACACTAACGAACAGACTTATATAAAGACACTAACGAACAGACTTATATAAAGACACTAACGAACAGACTTGTATAAAGACACTAACAGACTTATATAAAGACACTAACGAACAGACTTGTATAAAGACACTAACGAACAGACTTATATAAAGACACTAACGAACAGACTTATATAAAGACACTAACGAACAGACTTATATAAAGACACTAACAAACAGACTTATATACAGACACTAACAAACAGACTTATATAAAGACACTAACGAACAGACTTGTATAAAGACACTAACAAACAGACTTATATACAGACACTAACAAACAGACTTATATAAAGACACTAACGAACAGACTTGTATAAAGACACTAACGAACAGACTTATATACAGACACTAATGAACAGACTTATATAAAGACACTAACGAACAGACTTATATACAGACACTAACAAACAGACTTATATAAAGACACTAACAAACAGACTTATATAAAGACACTAACGAACAGACTTATATAAAGACACTAACGAACAAACTTGTATAAAGACACTAACAAACAGACTTATATAAAGACACTAACGAACAGAGTTGTATAAAACTAACGAACAGACTTATATACAGACACTAACGAACAGACAATGGCAAACACCCGGGGAAGGACAACAGGTCGCGGAGACAGGAGCTGATTACAAGAAGGAGAAACACGGAGGAGAGCAGGACAGGCGATACAAGAAGAACACAAACACACACAGATCCTCTCATGGTGCTTCGCCCCCTTGGCTGATCCACAAAACATATTTTTCACTGGAGGCTCACTCATTCTTTCTATCTTCATACATGTTTTTCCACCTGTCCAGGTGTCTTCACTTCTCTGATTCTGTCGTATTTGTTTACGCCTCAGCTGAACGTCCAGGTGAAATCCTGAGATCTTTCTCGACGGACGCTGTAAACCCTCGTTTCAAAGTATAACAGCTGACTGAGCATTTCTTAGCAGAGCGTTCAATTGAGCGTGAAAAATAAATGTCCAACCAATCGAATTTTTAATCTGGATCCTAATTTAGATTCTCCTAAATTAAATCAACACCAGCAATCATTGAAAATGCATCTGCTCTGCCAATGTGATGCAAAGCGAACACTCCGGGAATCAATATGTGACTCAGTCGACTGAAGCCCGGCTGTTTTTACTTCTCTCTGAAGGCTTAACATTCTCTCTGCTGCCATAAGAAATACCTACATTAATAATGCTGGTTTAGTTCCTTCTGCGACCTTTTGATCCTGCATCAACTTGCCTTATTGAAAATAAATCTCATCCTCTGCATCTTGCGGAGGGAAACCCTCCTGTGTCCTGCAGTGGCCGTTGACGTCCTCGTCCGTTTGGCAGCTCCTCGGTTTGCTTTGCACACTTTGATATCAAGATGCATTGACCTCAGCTCTGAGGTCAGCAGGCAGGCTCACGAGCACAAACCGATACGCTCGTGCCCTTATCATCTGCTGTGGGTGGAGAGTTCTTTAACACTGTAAGATATCCTCACATTTTAATTAATCAAAATCACAATCAGCTTTGTGGGGTTTTAGTTTTGGTCATATTCTTTCCGCTTCAATAAGCAGGAGCAGTTACAGACTTGCTGTTCATGTTTGTCTTGATGGATCTGCACAGTGATGGAACATAGAACATGGAACATAGAACATAGAACATGAGGCTAGCCTGTATAAATAAAGGTTGAATGAATGTTTTAAACAGCTGCAGTGGCTACATGTGTGTCTGTGTATATGGGCTTGGTTTTGAGATATGTCTTGAAAGTTGAGCCTGAATGTGTACGTGCAGGTTTCTCAGAATTACCGTATTTTTTGGCGTATAAGTCACTCCTGAGTATAAGTCACATCAGTCACAAACAAAGCATCATGAAGAGGAAAAAACGTATAGAAGTCGCATTTATTATGTGTCACCGCAGACCCATCACATTTATGATGCTTTTATTTAATGGTCAAAATGGCTTAATTTTTCCATGGTGGCGTAGCACCATCCATCCATCCATCCATCCAGCCATCCATCCATCCATCCATCCAGCCATCCATCCAGCCATCCATCCATTGCAGCCAGAGCCACTAGCTCTCCAGCGTTCCTCCTCCTGCACCAGCTGAGAGAAGCGAGCGGGCACGGGAGGACTCGCTGTTGCAGTTCGTCAATTTTTTTTCATTGACTCAACCTTTATTTATACAGGCTAGTCTCAATCAGAGCCATATAAAGTGAGAGTTGCGACACTTCCATAGAGTTCCATTGTAAGAATGGAATGCGGAAGTCACGTGGGTCATGGAGGGGGCGATTTGTTCCATGGCTCTGGTTACAGTCTGAAGCTGCCTGCAGTAGCGCTCTGTCGCCGCCAGAGGGCGCAGCTCCACAAGGTTTCCATAGCCGTTGTTTGGAACGATTGACCGCCTGTCGGCGAGATCAAAGCATGTCGGAACTCTCTATATATATGGCTCTGGTCTCAATGAGCCACAAGGACTCATTTACAAAAGAGAACTGTTCCAGACAGAACATATGAAGTACAGACAACAATAGCAGTAAACAATAACAATAAACTACAGTAAAAATGCAGTACAAATAAGAGTACAGTACTGTATAAAACAATATATCAGGATCGTAAAAGAAGGTAAAATACTAAAAACACAAACATATTTGCTTTGATTTTTGCATGGACATCATCTTGAAGCTTGTACTTATAAATGTAAATAAATGCCTAAAAAAAACATGTGTATTTATATATAGTTTATTTTTTAGACATTTATTTGTAGTCACAACTGCTGTTAATAAATTTAACAATTTAAAAAGTATATATTATAAATTTATAAATGAAAAAAAACAAGATTAACACTTAAAAACAATTATTTGTTTGCTCACATTATAAAAAGGTGTGTCTTAGTTTAGCTTTTCCTTAATAAATGCACTTTAATGGTCAAAACAGTTTAATTTTGCCTGGGCAGCGTGGCACCAGCCATCCATCCATCGATCCATTGCGGCCGGAGCTGCAAACTCTCCAGCGTTCTTCCGCCTGCACCAGCTGAGTGAAGTGAGTGGGCACGGGAGGACTCGCTGTTGCAGTTCTTCAAAATTTATAAGGCGTTAGTCAAAAATTGCATAATGAATACGGAAAAAAAACACACGTATAAGTCGCTTCAGCATATAAGTCACAGGACTGACAAATTAGTGCAAAAAACCTGCAACTTATACGCCAGAAAATATGGTATATATTTATTGCATCGCATATTTGAAGTTCGAGTGCTCAGGTTGTTACATTAAAAAATGTTTTTCTTTTTCTTTCTCTCTCTGCTGTATTCACAATCATCGTGCGGCTAAAAGCTGCAGCAAGTGTGCATAATGTGGTGCATAAAATGTCCATCCCCTTTTTATAAAAGGTGTCTGATCCAAGTCTGCTGCAGAACACGCCGCATAAATTTATGCAGAACAACAGCAAGCTTTGATTCAGGCATGACAGGTTTACATCAGCAAATTAAAGATAAAAACAGATATTAAGATGTGAATGGAATAAACCCATACACAAGGGCGTAGATTTCATCTCATTATTGGGGGGGACCATAAACAGGGAAATTATTTAAGAGCAATTTTGGGGGGGTCGGCAAAGTTACAGTGAAATGTAATGCAAAATGTACAGAGGGAAGGGAAGTTTATCCAAACATGCATATACTATGCATAATAATCAGCAATAATATTGATTTAAATGGCATGTATTTAGTAGTCTTAATACTACTATTAATCAGTTTTTTTTTGGCTCTTCTGTGCAAATGTAAATTGTTCTTAGCTTTGACTGGGAGTGTGGATGGTTGTTTGTCTCTTTGTCTGTCTCTGTGATGGACTGGAGACGTGTCCTGGGTGTCTCTGGGACAGACTGGAGACCTGTCCTGGGTGTCCCTGCCTTCACACAAAAGCAGCTGAGATTGGTTCCAGTCCTAAACAAGGGGGCATAATGGATTACTTATTAACTGATATTTAAACATAAAACACTATTTCTTTTATGTTAAACTCAATCTGTAACATTTGAAATTAATTGTATTTTATAAATATTTTATTAACTGTTTTGTAGAAATGAACACGTTTGTAACATTCATTCAAAATATGCCTTTTACTATTAACAAATCTGTAGCATTTTTTAAGAACCTATTAAGAATAAAATCTTCCAGTTGAAGATACAAAATATCAATAATGTAATTGTAATATAATAAACAGTGACTTTTTTATTAATCATGTGACATAAGTATTGATCCTCAACATTTTTATAATTTATTTAGAAAGCCCTTTAAAACAACCACAGCTGCAACAAAGTGCTACACATATAAAATAATTTTAACTAATCATCACATCTTCTCTACTCTTTTTAAATTATTTATCTTTCACATATTTTATCATTACTTCTTTCAAGAGCTCCACACCTGAAAATATGATGAATGTGAATCCATCCTGCTCAAAGCTGCGCTGACATTCTTCTGTCTGTTGTGAGCCAGTTAGCATTGAAGCTAGCGTGTTAGCTGATGAAGTGTCACTCCTCGTTGCATTTTGCTGTTGCTACAGCCACTAATGAGACACAGACACACTTGTCTTTCAACACTGTAAAAGACCTTTTCCTCCCAGTCACTGTCACCAATGTTTTAAGTAGCTACTTACTGGAAGTTAATAGTTTGTGCTGCAGCTCACTCCCACCCAGCGGCTCCGCGCGAGCCTGTGACTCCGGTGCCGTTGTTGTTCCTTGTAAACATTGGACTAAACCATTTGCCAACAGAGAAGGGGGGGCAAAATTTAAAAAAAAATCTTAGAATAATGGCGGATTTCTCTCTTTTTTTGCCTTTTTATATTTATATTGTTCAAAGACACTGTTTCCTTTATTGAATTATTGGGGGGGACAGATCTATATTTCCCCAAGATTGGGGGGGTCCGGACCCCCCCGACCCCCCCAGGATCTACACCTATGCCCATACAATGCAGTGTAAGCAGGTTGCAGGTAAAGGTTACATTGTTGCTCGGGTTGTATCATATTGGTTGGTGAGAAATGGAGTGCAGAGTGGCAGGTTAAACTCTAAAATCATTTGATAAATGAAACAAAACCAAAAATGCAGGCGTAACAACAAAAGGACTCAACAGACTTGTGTACACAAAAAGACAGACATTGAT
Organism: Garcialebias charrua; assembly: GCA_038048925.1. Classification (NCBI taxonomy): domain Eukaryota; kingdom Metazoa; phylum Chordata; class Actinopteri; order Cyprinodontiformes; family Rivulidae; genus Garcialebias; species Garcialebias charrua. Next base: position 17,897 of record JBBPBX010048369.1, on the reverse strand, counting down.
CAAAACCAGGGAGCTTGTACTGAGACGGATGACTGGCAGGTGAGAACAGGTGAGATGATTACAGATGGCTGACAGGTGCGTGAGGTTCAGGGAGACAATGAGCAGGAAGTCAGAAAAACACACAAACATCTTGACATAAAGAAGATAAAAAGTGCTGAAAACAAAGAAAGAAGTCCCGACAGAATGAATACAGCAACAAAGACACCACAACAGTTTGTGAAATGTGAGATATGAGATGTCTTCTGTTGTGCTCTGTGTTTTATAGTAATATATATACTGTATATATATTTGTATTCTCTTTTTCTTCACTTGCAAACTATCTATCCTAATAAAGACGTTTACCTCCCAGACTCTGTAAAAGGCCGAGGGTTAATCTTGAGACTTTCTCTGCAGTCAGATGGTGGAACTGTCTTGTAATCCTGTGGTTGTGGGTTCGAGCCCTGGTTGTGTCAGGAATGGCATCCGGCAAAAAACAGTTGCCAAATCTTTCATGTTTGTTCGCTCGCTCTGGGAGCAGCCGAAAGGAAATCTAAAACTCTCCAGTCATTTATTTACACAACACAGGAATACAGACATATTTTAACAGCTGGACAAATTCACTCTTGCTTAAAAAAAAAAAAACACTTTAAGCATAATTTTAAATATGCTAATAAACACAACATGTACTTTGAAGAGGCAAGATATGATTCAAAATGAAGAGTATTTTATTGCGTGCACATTAGAAATGGTGGACTATGTTAACTTGCCAAGTCAAGGTTCTTTATTTGTCATTCACGTCTCATGTGGTACATGAGGTGGAACGAAATAGTGTACACAGGGTCCCAGTTACATCCAACAATAAAATGTAAAAGAAAAACGGTAATAAGATCTAATATATGAACTAAGAAATACGCTAAACACTTGGTGCTAAACAATACACTGAACAGCAGCACGAACATGAGTCGGTGTGAGCAGACGAGTGCAAATGAATGCAGCATGAGATCAGCAGCATGGATAATCAGCATATCAACAATCAAAGTGACGTTAAAGTGATTTTTTTCCCCACAGTGATTATCCTGATTAGAGATTCATTAGTCTAACAGCCTCAGGGTAGAAGCTGTTCCTCAGTCTAGTGGATCTACACTTAATGCTCCTCAACCTCCTTCCTGAGGGGAGTGGGGCAAAAAGTGTGTGCTGGGTGAGCAAGGTCCTTCATGATGCAGGTGGTCCTCTTCCAGCATCTGGAGGTGTAGATGTCTGTGATGGTGGGGAGACTGACTCCAACATCTTCTGTGCAGCCTTCACCACTCTCTGTAGAGCTTTTCTTTCTGCAGCTGTGCAGCCTCCATGCCACACGTTGATGCTGGAGCACAGGATGCTCTCCACTGCACACCTGTAGAAGGAGGTGAGATGTTGCTTTGGTTGTTGTTGCTGAAGTCCAGAAGACATGTGCATCCATGACGCCATGAAATTAGCAGATAGCCTGACAAAGGACAGGTGGCAAGAACAACAGCTGTTTTCAGCGTGTTCATCTCTCCTGCTGTAAATGCTCTGGAGGATCAGCCACAGTGTTCATGCAGGGTGCCATTTACAGTTAGACTTGGTGATCTCTGTGTCCAGAAAAGAAGTTGAGAACATTTGCATTTTGACATGCAGCCCAGCTGGAACATGGCTATTAAAAAGAAAACTGAAGAGTGAAAACAGGTTTTTATTTTTAATATATAAATGTTGCAGGAATGTGTGCATTGAAGATGAAGGTTTTATTGTTTTGAGGTGTTATTCAGATCACGTCTGTTCATCCTGAGGCCGAGTGGGCGGTGACGTTTCTATCACATGCATGTTTTGATTTTGAATTTGCAAAGGATATTTTATTGTGATCTATTTTTGACTTTATTTTCTTTTAATGGATTGAAAATAAATGAAACTGCTTGCATTTTAAAGCTGTAATCTTAATCCCTCTGTGCAACTCTCAGACGCTCACACGCGCCCACTCCTGTGTATATTACATCAGAGGTCACCTTGACCTACATCCTTTGAAATCTTTTACCAAATGATCCTATTCAGATGTAATAAGTCTGTTTCTTGGGATCACGTTTTATATATTCATAAAGGAAATATTTAAGTCAATGCAGTAATTATACATGAACAGAAAATCAGCAGTTTAAAGTGATCAAAATGGAATAATGCAGGAGTCTGGATGATTAGACCAATGGCTGAATCTCCCGAGTGCAACCACACACACACACACACACACACACACACATTGAATTGCTCAAACACACAAAAGCATATCTGCAAAGATCCATAGTCTCTTTTCTATCTCATACATTCACATCTTTTAACTGCCACTCAGCCTTTTCGCTGCTTCATCTCTGCTGCTGCTACACCTGCAGGGTGACTGTGATGTGTTCAGGACCCACTCAGATTAACCGTTTGCATTAAATCACAATCAGCTGCAGCGTCTGCATTTTAAAAACTTGCACTTTCAGCACTTTGCATGGTGCACCCGTCAGAGCCAGCATCACAGGGATGTGATGATGATGATGATGTGAGATTATTGATTCAAAACAGGGCTGCTTTAGTTTTTATCATTGTTGCGATTGTTAAAAAGTCCAGCTTCGTCTTTTATTGTCGAAAAATGCAATAGCTTGAATGTCAAATGTTATATGGAAAGATGGCCGCGCTCAGTGCAGCCGCAGCTTCACGAGTTCCCGGATCATCTCTAGTTTTTAGTAATTTTAAAAGTGTTTTTGTACCTGACTCTGCGCGTGTTTTGCGGGTGAATTACAGCCGAACTGATCTGTTAAGAATTGGAGCGGATTTACCACAGGGCACAGCTGAAATCAGCAACGAACTCAAATCAGAACTCGGAAGATTGGACCTGCTAAAAACGTCCTTCTGGAAGCAGATGCACTCCAGGGGAAAGAAAAGAAAGCGATGCTCACGAGGAAAGAAGCGGGGTTGTCGTGCAGGAATTATGACGAGAATGCGGAAAGACGCTAAAACCGGTAAACCCCCGATGCCGGCTCTTTTCCTGTCTAACGTTCGCTCGCTCGACAACAAGATGGATCTACTTCGTTTGAGGGTAACCACGTCGGAGGAGATGAGAAGATGTTCCGTGCTTTGTCTTACGGAAACATGGATTTCTGAGGACACTCCTGACTCTGTTTACGAGCTGGACGACCGGCTCTTTTTCAGAACAGACCGGTGCATCGAGACTACGGGGAAAACGCGAGGTGGCGGTGTTTGTATTTACGTACACAAAGATTGGTGCACGAACTGTGCTGTGATAAAAAGAGCTTGTTCAGCTGCCGTGGAGTTGATCACAATAAGATGTAGGCCGCATTATATGCCACGTGACTATTCAGTGATCGTAATCAGCGTTATTTACATAGCCCCTGATGCTAATGCTAATGACGCCCAGAGAGAAATTCATGACTTACTCACCTCGCTGCAGTGTAAATATCCTGAGGGGCTTTTCATTGTTTGCGGGGACGTCAATCACGTAGATCTCCAAGTGTCCCTCCCAGCCTTCAATAAGAACGTCTTCGCAGCTACGAGAGGAGATAAAATACTCGACCAAGTCTACACAAATGTAAAGGGGGCATACACGGCGAAGACACGCCCAGCGCTCGGATCTTCCGACCACGACTCTCTGATTCTGGCCCCAAGAGAACTCCCTCCACTCAGGCGCTCAAAGCCGGAACAAAGAGAAATAACAATCTGGCCTCAAGATAGTTCCCCCATGTTGAGAGACTGTTTTGAGAGGACAAACTGGTCTGTTTTCAGAGAAGCAGCCACTGATGGTAGTTCAGTGGACATGGAACTGTACGCTTCCTCAGTCCTGGGTTACATCAGTACATGCTCTGAAAATGTATCCATAAAAAAATATGTGAAATCCTACCCGAACCGGAAACCCTGGTTAAATAAAGAAGTTCACGCCTTGCTAGCAGCCAGAGACACTGCATTCAAGTCAGGAGATAAAGTGGAACTGAGAAAGAGCAGGAATGAACTGAAGGATGGCATTAAGAAGGCCAAGGCCACGTATGCACAGAGGATCGAGGGACAGTTCACCTCACAAGACCCACGGAGCATGTGGAAGGGTATTAAATGCATAACAGATTACAAAGGCAAAAACAAACAATGCCCCAGGGACCCATCTCTGCCTGATGCCCTCAATAAGTTTTATGCACGTTTTGATGATCCAAACAGACCTGCTAGCACCAGACTCACCTCATCACCAGATGAAGAGCATCTCAGGGTGTCCGCAGCAGAAGTGAGAGGCAGTCTCAGAAAGATTAATCCTCATAAAGCAACCGGACCAGACAACATCCCAGGGAAAGTTCTGAAGGAATGTGCGGACCAGCTCTGTGAGGTGCTGGCTGACATCTTCACCACCTCACTTGCACTGGAGTCAGTTCCCACCTGCCTGAAGACCGCGACCATCATCCCAGTCCCAAAGAGCTCCACAGTGACTGGTCTGAATGACTATAGACCGGTGGCCCTCACCCCGATAGTCGCTAAATGTTTTGAGAAACTGGTCATGTCCCACATCAAGGCAACCGTCAACATCAATGAGGACCCTCATCAATACGCATACCGTGAGAACCGATCAACAGAGGACGCCATTTCTTCCGTGGTCCACACTGCTCTCACCCACCTGGATCAGAAAGACTCATACGTGCGTCTGCTCTTTGTGGACTTCACATCTGCCTTCAACACCATCCATCCATCCATCCATCTTCTTCCGCTTATCCGGGGTCGGGTCGCGGGGGTAGCAGCCTAAGTAGGGAGGCCCAGACTTCCCTCTCCCCAGCCACTTGGAGCAGCTCCTCCGGGGGAATCCCAAGGCGTTCCCAGGCCAGCCGAGAAACATAGTCCCTCCAGCGCGTCCTGGGTCTTCCTCTGGGTCTCCTCCCGGTGGGACGTGCCCGGAACACCTCACCAGGGAGGCGTCCAGGAGGCATCCTAACCAGATGCCCGAGCCACCTCAACTGGCTCCTCTCGATGTGGAGAAGCAGCGGCTCTACTCCGAGTCCCTCCCGGATGACTGAGCTTCTCACCCTATCTCTAAGGGAGAGTCCAGCCACCCTGCGGAGAAAACTCATTTCAGCCGCTTGTATCCGAGATCTTGTTCTTTCGGTCATAACCCAAAGCTCATGACCATAGATGAGGGTGGGAACGTAGATCGATCGGTAAATTGAGAGCTTTGCCTTTTGACTCAGCTCTCTCTTCACCACGACAGACCGGTACAGCGCCCGCTTCACTGTGGACGCTGCACCTATCCGCCTATCGATCTCACGCCCCAGTTTTCCCTCATTCGTGAACAAGATCCCGAGATACTTAAACTCCTCCACTTGGGGCAGGACCTCCTCCCCGACCCGGAGAGGGCATGCTACCCTTTTCCGGCTCAAGACCATGGCCTCGGATTTGGAGGAACTGATCCTCATCCCGGCCGCATCGCATTCAGCTGCAAACCGCTCCAGCGAAAGCTGTAGATCACGAGCTGATGAAGCCAATAGGACCACATCATCTGCAAAAAACAGAGAAGCGATTCTAAGGTCACCAAAACGGATCCTCTCAACACCTTGGCTGCGCCTAGAAATTCTGTCCATAAAAGTTATGAACAGAATCGGTGACAAAGGGCAACCTTGGCGGAGTCCAACTCTCACCGGAAACGAGCCTGACTTACTGCCGGCAATGCGGACCAAGCTCTGACACCGGTCGTACAGGGACCTAACAGCCCTTATCAAAGGGCCTGGTACCCCATACTCCCGGAGTACCCCCCACAGAACCCCCCGAGGGACGCGGTCGAATGCCTTCTCCAAGTCCACAAAACACATGTAAACTGGTTGGGCAAACTCCCACGCACCCTCCAGGACCCTGCTGAGGGTGTAGAGCTGGTCCAGTGTTCCACGACCAGGACGAAAACCACACTGCTCCTCCTGAATCCGAGGTTCGACTATCCGACGGACCCTCCTCTCCAGAACCCCTGAATAGACCTTACCAGGGAGGCTTAAGAGTGTGATCCCCCTATAGTTGGAACACACCCTACGGTCCCCCTTTTTAAATAGGGGAACCACCACCCCAGTCTGCCAATCCAAGGGAACTGCCCCAGATGTCCACGCGATATTGCAGAGTCGCGTAAGCCAACACAACCCTACAACATCCAGAGCCCTAAGGAACTCCGGGCGAATCTCATCCACCCCCGGAGCCTTGCCACCGCGGAGCTTTTTAACCACCTCGGCGACCTCAGCACCAGAGATCAGAGAACCCGACCCAAAGTCCCCAGGCTCTGCTTCCTCAGTGGAAGACGTGCCAGTAGGATTGAGGAGGTCTTCGAAGTATTCCGCCCACCGACTCACAACATCCCGAGTTGAGGTCAGCAGCACGCCACCTCCACCATAAATGGTGTTGGTCTCGTACCTCTTTCCCCCCCTGAGACGCCGGATGGTGGACCAGAATCGCCTCGAAGCCGTACGGAAGTCATTCTCCATGGCCTCTCCGAACTCCTCCCACGCCCGAGTTTTTGCCTCAGCAACCACCCGAGCCGCATGCCGCTTGGACTGCCGGTACCTATCAGCTGCTTCCGGGGTCCCACAAGCCAAAAAGGCCCAATAGGACTCCTTCTTCAGCCTGACAGCATCCCTCACTGCCGGTGTCCACCACCGGGTTCGAGGGTTGCCACCTCGACAGGCACCAACAACCTTGCGGCCACAGCTCCGATAAGCTGCCTCGACAATAGAGGCGCGGAACACGGCCCACTCGGACTCCATGTCCCCCGCCTCCCTCGGAACGTGTTCAAAGCTCTCCCGGAGGTGGGAGTTAAAGCTCCGTCTTACGGGAGACTCTGCCAGACGTTCCCAGCAGACCCTCACGATACGTTTGGGTCTGCCAGGTCTGACCGGCATCCTCCCCCACCATCGGAGCCAACTCACCACCAGGTAGTGGTCAGTAGACAGCTCCGCCCCTCTCCTCACCCGAGTGTCCAAGACATGCGGCCGCAGATCAGATGAGACGACAACAAAGTCGATCATCGAACTGCGACCTAGGGTGTCCTGGTGCCAAGAGCACATATGGACACCCTTATGCTTAAACATGGTGTTCGTTATGGACAATCCATGACGAGCACAGAAGTCCAATAACAGAACACCACTCTGGTTCAGATCAGGGGGGCCGTTCCTCCCAACCACACCCCTCCAGGTCTCACTGTCATTGCCCACGTGAGCGTTGAAGTCCCCCAGTAGAACAAGGGAGTCCCCAGGAGGCGCACTCTCCAATACCCCCTCCAAGGACTCCAAAAAGGGTGGGTAGTCTGAGCTGCCGTTTGGTGCATAGGCACAAACAACAGTCAGAGCCCGTCCCCCCACACGTAGGCGAAGGGAGGCTACCCTCTCGTTCACCGGGGTGAACCCCAACGTACAGGCACCAAGATGGGGGGCAACCAGTATGCCCACTCCTGCTCGGCGCCTCTCACCAGGGGCAACTCCAGAGTGGAAGAGTGTCCAACCCCTCTCAAGGAAACTGGTTCCAGAGCCAGAGCCATGCGTTGAGGTGAGTCCGACTATTTCTAGTCGGAACCTCTCAACCTCACACACTAGCTCAGGCTCCTTCCCCACCAGAGAGGTGACATTCCATGTCCCAATGGCCAGCTTCTGTAGCCGAGGATCAGACCGCCAGGGTCCCCGCCCTCGGCCGCCACCCATCTCACATTGCACCCGACCCCTTTGGCCCCTCCCACAGGTGGTGAGCCCATGGGAAGGGGGACCCACGTCTCCTCTTCGGGCTGTGCCCGGCCGAGCTCCATGGGTAAAAGCCCGGCCACCAGGCGCTCGCCAGCGTGCCCCACCTCCGGGCCTGGCTCCAGAGTGGGGCCCCGGTGGGGCCACGTTCACAGATTTTATTCAGACTCTTAACAAGTCTGTAACTAATCAGAGCAGAGCTCAATCAAAAACCCGTCGAGGTGAGCCTTCAACACCATGATCCCCCAAACTCTGATAGACAAACTATCTACACTTGGACTAAGCCCCTCTATTTGTAACTGGATACTAGACTTCTTAACAGACAGACCACAGTCCGTGAAGATCCACAACTTCTCCTCCTCCACCATAACCCTCAGCACTGGCTCTCCTCAGGGATGTGTGCTGAGCCCCCTTCTGTTCACTCTGCTCACATATGATTGTACAGCCACACTTCCAGGCTGTCATATTGTTAAGTTTGCAGATGATACAGCGGTGGTGGGATGCATCACAAACAATGATGAGTCCAGCTACAGACAGGAGGTGGAACACCTGGAGAGCTGGTGCAAAGAGAATAATCTTCACATGAATGTGAAGAAGACAAAGGAGATGATTGTGGACTTCAGAAGGAACAAACACACCCATGCCCCACTGATAATAGGTGGGTCTGCAGTGGAAGTGGTCTCCAGCTACAAATACTTGGGTGTACACATGAATGATAACCTCAGCTGGAGCAACAACACCACCAGCCTGATCAAGAAAGGTCATCAGAGACTCTACTTCCTCAGACGGCTGAGACGAGCTGGTCTGAGCAGCCCAGTTCTCACCTCCTTCTACAGGTGTGCAGTGGAGAGCATCCTGTGCTCCAGCATCAACGTGTGGCATGGAGGCTGCACAGTTGAAGAGAGGAAAGCTCTGCAGAGAGTGGTGAAGGCTGCACAGAAGTCTGTTGGAGTCAGTCTCCCCACCATCACAGACATTTACACCTCTAGATGCAGGAAAAGAGCCACCTGTATCATGAAAGACCTCACTCATCCAGCACACTCACTCTTTGCCCCACTCCCCTCAGGACGGAGGTTGAGGAGCATCAAGTGTAGAACCACTAGACTGAGGAACAGCTTCTACCCTGAGGCTGTTAGACTCATGAATAAATAAAAATAAAATTAAAATAAACACTGCAAAATATCACATCATGCTGATGCTGATATGTTTTCTTGTTGCTGTGTTCATCTGTGTTCATCTGTGACCATCTGCTCATACAAACTCATGTTCGTGCTGCTGTTTATTCCCACTATATTAGGCTTAGTGTATTACTAGTTGATGTTTTTCTTAGTTAGTTCTCGATGTTATTACTGTTTTTCTCTTTCATTTGTTGTTGGATGTAACTGGGACCTCGTGTACATAATCTCGTTTTCATCTCATGTACCACATGCGGTGCAAATGACAATAAAGACTCTCTGACTCTCTGACTCAAAACAAGACTGAAAGTAAACTTCCAAAGTTTGCCATCAAATGAAAACAGGCTCATTCTGCTCTGGTCTGCTAAAACTCTTTTTAACTAAATATCTTGTGGTGTTCTGCAAAACAATAAAACTTGTTTATTTTTCTTTATTTTGCTTGAAAAATAAAAAGTAAACTGGTCACACAACTTTAAGGAGCTGAGCACCTAAAACTCATTTTGGTTGATTTAAATCTCACTACAGTAGTTTTAACGCAGGCCTTTACATCAGTCAGCTCAGGTAACGTGTAAAGGAATTGTTAAACTTTTTTTTTAATTCTTATCATGTGGGTTCGACTGCTTATGAATTGAACAATCAGTATCCTACCTGCAGTAGGCAATAATTAGAGCAAGTTTTTAATTTGGAGAACCAGAAAGTATTTTAGACAAGACAGTGAATCTACCAGCTAAACATTTGTTGTATTTTTTAACACCATGTCAGTTTTGCATTAGTTTTTTTTACACTTAAGACTTTTTTGCAACATAGGATGTGTTTTCTTGTCCATATTATTCTGTGTGATGTTGAAAACCTGACCCTGTTTAGCAAAACCCAGTCCCACTCACTATTTATTGCCAAAGTGATCCAGTGTAAAATCCAACAAGAGTGTTGGTTTCTTAACTTTTTGTTGAGGCTTTGTTGGCAAAAAAATGGTGCAGTACCACTTCTGTCCGCTAAGGTACACCGACTGTTCCCACCTCATGTGTCCGACAGCAGCCTCCTCTGGTCGGACTGACTGTCGCAGCCCGGCCTCCTGCTCTGGAGGTATGAATTACTGTTAGCTCAGTGTTTGTTAGCAAAAACGGTTACTATTTATCTAAATAACTCATGAACTACAGGACAGATTTTTATGAAACTTACAGAAAGTAATTACTTGGTAGACATTTACAAACTGTTAGCTGTTGGAGTTATTTGAGATAAAATTCAATGTTTTATAACCGTAAATGTGTTGCGGTTAGCTTTGTTGTTTTTCCGGGTACTTTTTAGCAAATAGCTCATAAACCACGGGACAGATTTTACTTAAACTTACAGAGAGTAATCACTAGATGGACATTTACAAACTATTAGCTGTTGGAGTTATTTGAGATAAAATTTGACGTTTTATAATCGTAAATGTGTTGCGGTTAGCTTAGTTGTGTTTTCCGGTACTTTTTAGCAAATAGCTCATAAACCACACGGCAGATTTTCTTTAAACTTACAGAAAGTAATTACTTGGTGGTCATTTACAAACTATTAGCTGTTGGAGTTGTTGGAGCTAAAATTAGATTTATTTATAATTTATTTTCGCAGCGCGCGCAACCGTTTGGAAGACGTCAAAGCAAAACAATTTAAATCCAGCAGATTTGACCATTATGTGAATTTATTAAGGAACAGTTAAGCTAAGACACATCTTTGCTATCATTTTCAGCAGACAAATAATTGTTTTTACCGTGTTAATCTTGTTAAAAGTCCTTCCGTGCATGCTTCTGTGGCCGCCATTTTCAGCAGGGCAAATGAGGCGCTGACGCATCGCGTACCGGTGACGCATAATAGATGCGGCTTAAATAAAGGTGCAACATGTTTATGGAATTTTCCAATTTATTGCCAATAATTGGACAAAGCGACTTATATAGAGATGCAACTTTTCAGGTGGAAAATGCTATATATATATATATATATGTGTGTGTGATTTAATGGGTTTTTTTTGCATTGAATTGGACTTTTCGTACAGAAAAAAATAGCAGATGTTTTTTGGTTGCCTTGACTAGTTCTGTTTGGACAAACTAAAGACTCCAGAACAGTATTGTAAGATTGCAGGACAGCTGATTGTGGCCTGGACAATAACAGATAACGACAACAACAACAACATCAAAAAAAGGTTAAAATGAGGTTTTTACTCTGAATGCTTCTGTGGCATTACTCATGCCCTGAGAGCATGAATAACTTAAGTTTAACAACGCCACCCTGGGAATTTCACCCAGAGAGTACCTTATTACTTCAAGGCCACGCAGGTTCGCTTTGCACTGATTAAAACATCCGGGACAACTGTTCAAAAATAACAATGATAATTTATTTACAGTTACCTTAAAACATTCTTAATTTACATTATGTTCAACATTCTTTTTTTAATTATTTCATTCATTTTATCCCAACTAAATAACAGACCCAAAAACCCTTTAAACGACACTAAATTACTTCAATAAATACATACAGGTTACTTCAATAAATACAGCTTTGCACAACTATACAGTTCACCCTTCACTGGTTCTGGCACTCTCGACATGCCGTAGAAAGGGCAAGTGGCCGCACTGACGTCACACTCTACGTGCCACTGCAAGGGGAACACAGCTGACGACACCACAGTCCATGTTCATAAAGCAGCAGTCTCCGGAAACAGAGCAGCAGTAGTCCCGATGTGGGGAGACCTAAAGAAAGTTAATTAATAACTACTCTCCATATAGCTGCCACAAAATAAAGCTTACAATGACAATTGTTTCCTTACCTGCTGGTCCTCACAACCATATACACACACACACGTACACACACATCCTCGTAGCCGGAGGGAGGGAAGAAGCCCAGCACCACAGCGCTCTACCTATAATCACACAGACTTATCATTTCTGACCCACAATCAGCTATAGTACAACGAGAGAAAGAACACCTACCGTGCAGCAGTCAAACAGCCCGTACCACACTCAATGACTGGTTGCCTTTACGGCCAAAACCCGTGGGACACCATGACGGTCAGAACCCACGGCACCAGCCACACGGCGAAGTGTGAAGACGACCCTGTCTGCCCGCATGCAGAGCAGCTGCTCTTATACCACGCCCACTCTAACAACCAGACATTCGCACCTGGAACCCATCAGCCTGATCAGGCATCATTCTCTACTGCTACATTCTACCTCCACCTTTTGTATCGGCGACCCGACGATAATCCATTAAAACTGATCCCATCAGCTCCTAAGACCAGAGCTAAAATCTCAAAAACCCCTGAAGGGAAACCAACACGTGGCAGCCACCATTTCATGACTCCACAAACTTTAATTACTAGGACCAAGCATCCACAGGTCCAACCAAAGCGGTAGCACCTCAGTGCTCCTCAAAAACACGTGGCAGCCATCATGTCATGACTCCACAAAAGTTATTACCGGAAGCTATCCAACACTTCCACAACTGGTCTTTAACAGTCCCAGTCGAACACGTGGCAGCCATCATTTCATGACTCCACAAACTTCAATATTACCAGGACCAAGCATCCACAGGTCCAACCAAAGCGGTAGCACCTCAGTGCCCCTCAGAACACGTGGCAGCCATCATCTCATGACTACACAAACCTCAATATTACCGGAAGCTATCCAACACTTCCACCAACTGGTCTTTAACAGTCCCAGTCGAACACGTGGCAGCCATCATGTCATGACTCCACAAATTTAAGAAGCTATCCCAAAATCCGGACATTATAAGAGGGAGCTCCTGAAGACTCTCTCCCCCCCAAGTGACCAATCCAAAGAAATGCTTGGGCAGCCACCTCACATGCTCTCATCCACCACTTCATTCAACCTTATACCCATCCTACCCCTAAAGATGGACACTTCCTATCTCTAGGCACAAAATCAATCTCGCTGCTTCAGGGAGACTGGACATAGGAGGGCATAAGGCAATACTGAAGAAGTAGACCGTTGCATCTAAGCCGGCCTGCCCCTGTCATAACTGCTCATGGTCAACTCTTTTAAGATCCTGATTTTCTGCCATAACTACCAGTGTCATCCACCCACCACTTTAAAGATTTGCTGGAACCACCACTGCTCTGCTTCCGGACCGGCCAATCTGCACACAAAACAAAAAAAACATAAACCAAAGAAAAAAACAAAACACACAAAACACCAATACTGTAAATCTCAAACAACTACTGGTCCCGGATGTTCATAAAAAGCAAATGCAAACGCCCTACCAACAACGCCAAAAATGTGGCATTACTCATGCCCTGAGAGCATGAATAAATTAAGTTTAACAACGCCACCCTGGGAATTTCACCCAGAGAGTACCTTATTACTTCAAGGCCACGCAGGTTCGCTTTGCACTGATTAAAACATCCGGGACAACTGTTCAAAAATAACAATGATAATTTATTTACAGTTACCTTAAAACATTCTTTATATGTTCAACATTCTTTTTTTAATTATTTCATTCATTTTATCCCAACTAAATAACAGACCCAAAAACCCTTTAAACGACACTAAATTACTTCAATAAATACATACAAGTTACTTCAATACAGCTTTCCACAACTATACAGTTCACCCTTCACTGGTTCTGGCACTCTCTACATGCCGTAGAAAAGGCAAGTGGCCGCACTGACGTCACACTCTACGTGCCACTGCAAGGGGAACAGCTGACGACACCACAGTCCATGTTCATAAAGCAGCAGTCTCCGGAAACAGAGCAGCAGTAGTCCCGATGTGGGGAGACCTAAAGAAAGTTAATTAATAACTACTCTCCATATAGCTGCCACAAAATAAAGCTTACAATGACAATTGTTTCCTTACCTGCTGGTCCTCACAACCATATACACACACACACGTACACACACATCCTCGTAGCCGGAGGGAGGGAAGAAGCCCAGCACCACAGCGCTCTACCTATAATCACACAGACTTATCATTTCTGACCCACAATCAGCTATAGTACAACGAGAGAAAGAACACCTACCGTGCAGCAGTCAAACAGCCCGTACCACACTCAATGACTGGTTGCCTTTACGGCCAAAACCCGTGGGACACCATGACGGTCAGAACCCACGGCACCAGCCACACGGCGAAGTGTGAAGACGACCCTGTCTGCCCGCATGCAGAGCAGCTGCTCTTATACCACGCCCACTCTAACAACCAGACATTTGCACCTGGAACCCATCAGCCTGATCAGGCATCATTCTCTACTGCTACATCTATTTATGTGCTTTGTATGTTTAGCTAAGGTCATTTTTTGCATCTCTCATACTGTGTCCCGTATAGGACACAGTGCAAGATTTGATATTTTTTACCCCCCCCCGTGTTTCTTTTTCTCTATCTGAAAATAAGACTGTGCCTCTCGAGGCGGCGGCCTCAGTCACCTCTGTCTCCCCATGTCACTGGTTGTTTATGTTGTTCTTAGCTGGGCTGTACTGAAATTGCAATTCCGTTGTGCTTCGGTTCAGTGTCAATAAAGCTGATTCTAATTGTATAAAATACATGATAAAACATAAAAATAAGTAACACATGCTAATAAATGAAACTAATTAAGTCATTTTGAGGCACAACAGCCTCTATGGAAGCCTGTTTCTGCCATTGAAAACAAATAAAATGTTAAATGGCATGTCATCATTTTGACTTCCAAAGTCATAACTGTGAGATACAAAGTCAACATTTTGACTTTGAAAGTCAAAATTATGACACCATTTGACATTTTATTTATTTTTAATGGTGAAAATGGGCTACCTTACTTTTCAGGGCATGTTAAAAATCCATCCAAACAAAGTCACGAGAGAAAAAAAAAAAAAGATAAACAAAATATAAATAATTGAAGAAGCATTTTTAAATATGTTTATGTTTGTTTATGTTTATTAAATTTGTTCATTTTTTTTACAAAAGAAGCAATACAAGACAATCTCATAATGATAGTGTACAAAAATGTAAAAAAATGAAAGGTAGCAGAAAGAAGAATAAATCTTATTATATCTGCTCCTTATCTCCAACGATCAGATTAAACAAATAGTGAAACTAAAATGAAAAGCCTAAAACTCAAAACCTGAACAGTTATTTTAACACATCATTGCTGTATTTCTGCTCATCTTTCTTCCTTTTTTTAACTTCAATACTTTCATGTGGTCAAACACACTGCAAGAAGAAGAGATTATTGCCCTGACATGGTAAAACATTTAAGCTTTGAGTTTCAATGAAAGTGAATAAAGTTTAGCACATCCTCTGACAAATACCTGTGTCCGTGGGTATGGTGTCAGTTTTTTTCCCAGTTGTTGGATATAATTACTGTCCACGCACAGAAAGAACAGAAGCGATGTTCTTTACTTAATGATGCTGAGCATGAGGTTGGGAGACTGTAAAAAGAGGTTAAGTGGTCCCGAGCACAGCTAATAAAATGCAACATTTGATCATGCATCTCCATTTCGATCTCTATACCTGACAGAACAGCTGACACATTTATATCTCTGTCTCTTCACTCTCGCTCTGTTGCACCCGAGGCGCAGCAGATACAATTACACTGACCTCCCATACATCTTCTTTACAAACTATTGTCCTTGCAGCCTGTCAGTGTTTCTCTCCTCATGTGTCTCATCTCTCTTGCCCCCCTTACAGCTGTATGGAAGCCTGATTGGGTTTCTCTCCTTCACAGACCGGTTCATCTGTGTCTGTCTCTCTCTTCCTCGTGGCCTCGACTCCAACAGGGTCAGGTTGCTCTGCAGCACCAAACCTGCTCACGCTGTGAGTGCAGCTTAAAAACTGCAACTGCTTTTAACACATCTTGTTTTTGATCATTTCACACTAATAATTAGGTGCAGGGGAAAAAAAACGATTTTTTTTTTTAAAGAATCAAGATTCTTAGTCCTGGCGATTCAGAATCGATTCTAAAAGCCCCTAAATCGGTTTTTTAAAATTCATTTTACATTAAAACCCAAAAGATAAAGAAAAGAAAACCATATCTCATGAAAGAATACATAAAATGAAAGGTGGCAGAAAGAAGAAGAAATCTTATTTTATCTGCCCTTTTTTCAAAAACAAAACAAGTTCAAACAATCAATTCAAACAATAATCTTCTATAAGTAACAGAGCAAAAAGCTAACCTAATACTGGTTATTTAAGTTACAGAATTTAATGCATTCCTGTATTATTTGTTCCTATTTTTGGTATAAATATCAAACGATGCAAAAAAATTTGATACAATAAGGAACTTAAAATTATTGTTTTAAATAAATGTTCCATTTGTTTACATTGTTGTTTATTCTTTTCAGCTTGTCAGTTACAAAACTGAAACTAAATTTATTTTTGAATCGCATCGTGACACCAAAAATCAGAATCTAATCGATTCTCCAGACACTGAGAGATTTGCACCCCTACTAATAATGTTTGTCCTCACAGTTAGGTACGACCTGCATGTGAGAAAACTGTTCAATTGTTCAATCCATAAAATGGAACAATACAGTGAATATCTTGAGAAATCCTTCTTACTTCTTATACATTGGGTGTGACTTCCAACTGTTTTATTTGTTTTATTTTTTGCAACAACAAAAAAACCTCTAAATTCACTGCATTGAACCTCTGGTCTCTATCTAAAAGGGATAGTTTGGAGATTATAAACAAGTGCTGTGATGTTGTAGATAACGCGTTGACCGACCTCCATGTTGAGAAGTAAACCTTATTTTAGACCATATTGGTGAGCTACTCTGAGAGAGGCCAAAACCAAGGAAGATTTCTGTCGACCGAAAACAAAGTCACTCTCAAACATTTATAAGCGTTGTTTTAAAAAAAAAAAACTTATGCAACACTGTCAGTGCATTACTCTACATGGTTATTAAGTTTCTGTGGTTTGTTGCCAGCACAAGAAGCAGCAGCTACCTCTTCAGTCCAGGGCATTTCTTGCAGAAATATAATGTCTTCCCCAACAGCTATAAATTTGATGCTGCTTTGAAATTTTGGGAGACTGGGGTTTGAATCCAAATTGCTCTCGATTTAACTCAGCCATAGCCAGTCAGGAATAACTGAAGCCTTTCAAAGCGCTGTCTGTGACAGGTTGGGTTAACTGTTCGTCCTGCCTCTTTATTAAAACAAGACAACCTCATAATGATTTCCAGCTTGTCTATTTTTGACAAGATTAATTCTTTACTGTATTCTTAAACTATGAAAATCATTATAGAGAGTGCCCAAAAATCCATTTCATCTTGAGGTAACGTTGCCAAAACGTTGGATAAAGACAAAAACAAAAGCAAAGCTAGCTCTTTGGTATACTGTAGTGTTATAAAGAAAGCACTTGTGGAGTGAGCATTTAATTCCCCCCCTGCTTGGTTTTCATGAAACTGGACGCCAGGGCTGATGAATAAAATATCCTCGGTGTGGAGCTGGCTGATCACTGGAGCTCTTTCTGCTGAAGAAGTAGTGAAAGGCGACATAATCTCCCGCTGCAGGATCTGGACTGAGATTGAGACACGCAGAACCTAGAAAAGCTCACAGCAGGAAGCACGGTGTTTTGGAGGAGGGGGCAGCAGCTAGGGGTGGGCGATACTGAGAATTTTGGAATCGATCCGATACCAAGTAAATACTGTGCTAGAATCGCATACTTCGATACCGATTCCGATACTTGGGGGCGCTGTTGAGCCGCACAAAATTATAACACTGCCAACAACACAAAAACAATGATAAGAAAACAACTTCTATTGCACAGATGTTTTAATGTCAAATAAAAATGCTCTATCAACTAGCTGCAGCAGCAGTATAAAAAATTGAACAGTGTGAGTAACAAAATATTTGCCCATCACCTCTTTTACAACACACAGTTGTTTAAATAAAAGTCACCAGTGCAAAATAACAAAAAAGCAGCAATGTTACAAAAACATAACACTGTCAAAATCACAAAAACAGTGATAAGAAAACAACTTCTATTGCACAGATGTTTTTTGAAAAAAAAAAAAACAAAAAAACAACAACAAAAAAAA
>JBBPBX010048368.1:3761-25775 GCA_038048925.1 Garcialebias charrua | reverse complement strand
CAAACCGCCCACTTAGCCTATGAAGTCCCGCCTACAACTCTGGCTTGGAAGGCAACACGGTGGATTCAAACGGTAAAATTACATTGTGGTTTTTGATTCAACTGTTTATTTGTGTATTTTAAGTAGTACAGTTTGATGTTAGCGAGATTAGAAGTGTGTCACATTGTTAGAGTTAAGGAGTGGTACTGTGCCTTTAAGAGGATGACGTCTTTCGTTCTTCTTCGGTGGTATTTTTTTTTCTCAGTGTATGTTCGGGTGGGACTCGGAGTACCGAAGTGTTCGTTCGTGTCTCTGGGATGAGTTCTGAAAAGAAGACTGGCCACACACGCTATTCCCCTCTCAGTGTGTTGCTCTTTCTCCACTCACAACCACAACCACCTATTTGGTAGCACAGGTTTACCTCACACAGCAGTGTTTTAATTAGCTAGCTAATTAGCATGTTTACACGTTTGAAGTACCACCGCCAATAAACCAATCAGAGTAGTCCTACAGGTCCAATTTTTCTTCAAACAAACCGCCCCTCATAAAATCCTGGCTACGCCTATGTTGTTGATCTAAAAAAAGCATTTGATACAATAGATCATACCATTCTCCTTGAGAAATTAAATAAATATGGTATTAGAGGACCAGCGTTGCAATAGGCATGTAGTTATTTCATACCATTCTCCTTGAGAAATTAAATAAATATGGTATTAGAGGACCAGCGTTGCAATAGGCATGTAGTTATTTGAGAAACAGGAAACAGTTTGTTCAAATAGATGATATAAGGTCAATTTTTTGTAATATCACATGCGGAGATCCACAGGGCTCTGTACTTGGACCAAAGTTATTTATTTTATATGTCAATGATTTGGTGGAGGTGTCAGGACTCCTTAGATGTGTCCTCTTTGCTGATGATATTACATTCTATTGTTTAGGTGAAGATATTAAACAATTCGTACAAATAAATGATGTTCGATCTGCTTTCTGTAATATTACTTGTGGAGTCCCTCAGGGCTCCAGAATCGGCCCAAAACTGTTCGTTCTGTATGTAAATGACTTGGTGAATGTGTCAGATCTTTTCAAATGTATTATCTTTGCTGACGACACTACATTCCTATATTATGGTAATGATATGAAGCAGATGTCCGAGCTTGTGAATAATGAATTACTGAAAATTCAAAATTTGTTTAAATCTAACAAATTGTCCCTTAATCTGGACAAAACTAAGTACATGATATTCAATACAAAAAAGGAATCTGTTGAGGTTACAATAAATATTGATGGTGTGGAAATCTGCAGAGTTAGTCAAATAAAGTTTCTGGGGATCACTATCGATGACAAATTGACGTGGAAGCATCATATTAATTCTGTTAAAAAAAGGATAGCTACATCAATTGCTGTTCTGTATAAAGTTAAGAATTTGTTAGAGGATAGAGCTCTGTACTTGTTGTACAACACAATTATTGTCCCGCACATCATTTACTGTGTTGAAGTTTGGGGTAAAGCATGTAAGACATTTACCAAGCCTGTTTTTGTCCTACAGAAAAGAGCCATAAGAATAATCACTGGGAAACACTATTGTCACCCATCTAGTGTATTATTTCATAAATTGAAGTTATTAAAATTCCATGATTTAGTGGATTATAATATTATTTCAGTTTTATACAAAGCTCACACAAATGAATTACCTTCGAATATTCTCACAAACTTTCTTAAATGTCAAAGTTGTTATAATTTAAAGGGAATTGAGATTTTTGTGAGACCGAAATTTAGAACCAGTTTGAGGGGTCGGTCAACCTCGATCCAAGGAATTAGATTATGGAATAATTTGGAAGCCAAAATTAAAAATGCAAAATCAATATCCTCATTTAAGAATATGATTTTTTTTAAATTTGCAAAAATATATATAAAATAATTTATCTTGTCTAGTGTCAAAATTGTTAATTACATGTGTCGTTCCTTTTTTGTCTTCTTGACTTATTATTATTATTATTATTATTATTATTATTATTATTATTATTATTATTATGCTATTTCTCTCTTTTTTCTAGTTGCTTATTGAAGGTTTTCTGTTTGAATTGATTTGTTCTGTACAATGGGGGCAGATAGAATAAGATACTCTTCTTCATTCAGCCACCCTTCATTTTAAATTTATATTGTATGTCTTGTGTCATGTGTCTATTAAATTGTTGTATTTTTTATTTGAAATGAATAAAAAGAAAGAAAAAAAGATGTTGGAGTTTATGAAAACAGAGTTTGTTAAAATACAAACTTGGTTCAAACTAAATCAATCATCATTAAACCTAGATAAAACAAATTATATCATATTTAGTAAGAAAAAGAAAACTGTTGATGATTCATTTGAAACTGAGGGTGTTGAGATGTGTAGAGTAAGTGAGGTGAAATTTTTGGGTGTCATCATTGACAAAAATCTGACATGGAAACAACACATAAATTCTGTAAAAGTGAAAATCTCAAAATCTACTGCAGTATTGTGCAAAGTAAGGGATATATTTAATGGTAAAGCTCTGTATTTGTTGTACAATACAATTATTATTCCACAATTAATTTATTGTATTGATATTTGGGGAAAGGCTTGTAAAACTATTACAAAGCCTGTTTTTATTTTACAGAAAAGAGCAGTGAGAATTATTGCAAGAAAACATTACTGTCATCCATCTAATATATTATTATTTTTAATGAAATTATTGAAGTTCTATGATTTGGTAGATTACAATATTTTATGAATCATGTTTAGAGCTAAGAACAACTCACTACCTTTGAATATTAAAATGCATTTTGTTAAAAGACAAAGTTGTTATAATTTGAAGGGTACTGAGATGTTTGTGAAACCACAGTACAGAACTAGTTTGAAGGGTCGGTCTACTTCAATCCAAGGAGTTGGATTGTGAAATGGTTTGGAGTATGATGTGAAAAGGGCAATGTCAATGTTTGTTTTTAAGAAAATGATCAAAAACAAATGGTAAAAAAATATATATACATACAGGTAATGTATTTAAATAAGAAATTAAGATGAGTTATTCGCTTTTGCTTTGTTACCTATAGATAATTAGTGTTTGAATTGATTGTCTTAAAAAGGGGCAGACAAAATAAGATTTTTTTTCTTCTTTCTGCTCCCTTTCATTTTATATTTGGTTTTTTTCATATTATATATGATATTGTTTTTTTATTTGTATGTTTATTATAAAATGAAAACATCAATAAATAAATAAATATTATATGAGTCTGGTGAAGACCTGCTCTATATGAAAAGTGCCCTGAGATGTTAGATGATTCAACCCTTTAATGTAACTGGCCTGAATCAATCATAAGGCTTTGTAAAAAGGGGAGATTTGTGTTGAGTTATGACAATTTTTAAAATGTGATTTAGTGTCAGGAGTGATGAGGGGATTGTTCCTGTCAGTATGAAGGAACAGGTGAGCTGTTGTAACTGTGTGTGAACAAGCATTAGTTCCAACATAAACACTTTCTAAACAACAGTAGTGATGCGTTATATTGCTATCATTAAAAGTAAAATAATAAATACATAAAGCAATGAAAGGGAATAGTATGAAAGTAATATGAAATACGCGTGCATATTTTGCCATTGAAAATATATTACCGGTAATTGGTTAAGTCAAAATGTGTTTTCAATATCAAATGTGCTAAATCTTTACAGATAATTGTTCTGATGCTCAGTAAATGTAGTCCTCTGGACAGATTCTTCTTTAGACTTCTTCAGTCTGAGGAGCTGTGACAAACTCAGTCATCGTTCCTCCTTGATAGAGAGGAACGATGGTTTGAGAGAGGAGTAAAGGAGGCCATCTTTGTGAAAAGAAACCATCCATCATTAAACAGAGGTGGAGGCCTCCGGGTTCCACTTTCCACCTCTTACAATGCTGTTATTGCTAGTATCTTACTGTTCATATAAAATATTTGATCATGTTCTTATAGAAACAATTCTTGAATAATGTTCATAATGTGTTAATGTTGTTTGTCTCCGGCTACTTCTTGTCCTGCCATTAACTCTAAAATAGTTATTGAATAGTTTATATATGTAGGTAAAACTAGATGTTAAACATCTAAAAAAGCTAAGTCTGGTCCTCTGGACATTCAAAAAACAAAACAAAACAAAAAAATTGTAGAAGGAACCCAGACCCAGACCAGTGGTCATTCCGTATGTTGCGGGAGTTTCAGAGACATTGAGACATTTATTTTCTAAACACAACGTCCCAGTGGCTTTTAAACCCCAAAATACATTACGGCAAAGACTGGTTCATCCCAAAGATCCAGTCCCCCGGCACAAACAGAGTAATATTGTGTATGTTGTTCAGTGTCAGGAGGGTGATCAGTCTTACATCGGGGAAACTAAACAGCCACTGGCCAAAAGGATGGCCCAGCACAGAAGATCAACATCATCAGGTCAGGACTCTGCAGTCTACACTCATCTCCAGGTCAGAGGTCACTCTTTCAGGGATGAAGATGTTCACATCCTTGATAGAGAGGAACGATGGTTTGAGAGAGGAGTAAAGGAGGCCATCTTTGTGAAAAGAAACCGTCCATCATTAAACAGAGGTGGAGGCCTCCGGGTTCAACTGTCCCCCTCTTACAATGCTGTTATTGCTAGTATCACTCAGCCCTCTGTGAATAGCAAACAACCATCAGGGTGCTAACGATCCATCGTTAGGCTGATGGTCCTCCTTGATCATGTGAGCAGCTGGTTTCAGGCTGTCATCAGCCAACTGGTTGATCCACTGTAGCCGTTTTCACATTGCACAGCCCTCAAAGGTCCGGCCCGCTCCTGGTTGGCCCAGAGCCCGGTCTGGCCCACCCCCGCTCATTACGCATTTGCCGCAGAGCCACCTTGAAGTGGGTGGGAAGTTCTCTTCACGTGGGTGGAGTGTTCTTGTGTGCGCGCTTACAGTGTTTTAAGAGAGGAGACGCCGCTAAAAAATATTTGTTAGCTGAATATATATATTAGTGTTTCTGAGTTTAATTTTTGTTAATATCCATCCATCCATCCATTTTCGTCCGCTTATCCGGGGTCGGGTCGCGGGGGTAGCAGCCTAAGTAGGGAGGCCCAGACTTCCCTCTCCCCAGCCACTTGGAGCAGCTCCTCTGGGGGAATCCCAAGGCGTTCCCAGGCCAGCCGAGAAACATAGTCCCTCCAGCGTGTCCTGGGTCTTCCTCTGGGTCTCCTCCCGGTGGGACATGCCCGGAACACCTCACCAGGGAGGCGTCCAGGAGGCATCCTAACCAGATGCCCGAGCCACCTCAACTGGCTCCTCTCGATGTGGAGAAGCAGCGGCTCTACTCCGAGTCCCTCCCGGATGACTGAGCTTCTCACCCTATCTCTAAGGGAGAGTCCAGACACCCTGCGGAGAAAACTCATTTCAGCCGCTTGTATCCGAGATCTTGTTCTTTCGGTCATAACCCAAAGCTCATGACCATAGATGAGGGTGGGAACGTAGATCGATCGGTAAATTGAGAGCTTTGCCTTTTGACTCAGCTCTCTCTTCACCACGACAGACCGGTACAGCGCCCGCTTCACTGCGGACGCTGTACCGTTGTTAATAACTGATTACAAATCAGCTTATGTTAGAACGTAAATAACACGAAGCGCGCACCCATTTCTGCTTTTCAGCACGACCTGAATGTCATTAAAATATAACTAATATTGTCTAACTCTTACGCGCAGCCAGGGTTTTAAAATATAACTAATAATCTCTAACTTCTACGTGCAGCAAGAATGTTAAGAGGGGTGATTCCTTTATAGGTAACGTAGACTCCTAAAAGACCAATCCGCCGCCGTGGCTCAGCGTGATCGCGCTCGGCTATTACACTACATTTTATCTTGACCCGGGGAAGCGGGTTCGCTTCCCACCTGGTACAAGTAATTTTACCTTTTTCTTTTATTGGAGTAAATAAAAAGGAGTTTGTTAACCAAACAAACTCCTTTTTATTTACTCCAATAAAAGAAAAAAAGTAAAATTACTTGTACCAGGTGGGAAGCGAACCCGCTTCCCCGGGTCAAGATAAAATGTACGCCACTCTACGCGACCTGTACGCCTACGCTCTACGCGCACATTCTGTGTGCACGCGTTCGCTAGCACAGCTCTGCTTTCATTCTCGCGTTAAATGCTCGCGTTTTCGCTCCAAATACTTGATGTCATTTGAGCAGTTGCGTGCAGAGCGTTTACCTACTGGACAAACTGAGACAGCTGATTGGTCATTTGCTGACACGCCTACTCAATTGATTGACAGGTCGAGTGGGAGACATAAAAAAAGGCAGCTGGCTGGCTGCAGCCGCTGCGGTGTTTCTAAACTTTATATGTTAATAAAAAGTTCTAAAAAATAAAAACAGGGAGCCTTGGTCCTGCAGCCCACCAGGAAATATTTAGAACGTCGCGCAGCCACGTAGGACATGAGTTATTATTCGCTCGTGACAAATTCATTCATTTCAGTCATGGAGTTAGTGGAGGAGGAAGCGATTACTTGACTTTTGGCAAAAAAACAAAAGAAAAGTCCAGATCAGCGATGAAGAAGGGGAATTTAATTCATTTGTGTAACATACAAAACAGTCCGGCGCCGGGCAGTTTATTGTGAGACAACGCGCATCGCGTACGTGGTCGTAAAATTTGAGCTTTGCGCGTTCGTGCCCTGCGGGGCTACGCTTGTGCCTCTGCGTACGTACGGCGTAGTGTGGCGTACTGCATTACGCTGAGCTCTGCCGGGGCCTTTACTGTGATTTGTTTTCACAGTGATGCTCCTGACTAGGGGTTCATGAGTTTAACAACCTCGGGGTAGAAGCTTGTAGCCATGACGAAGGGTGAGATGGAAGAAGAAGGGTGACACCTTTTCCATCTCAGCCCCACTACATTTGTTTTATTTATTTTTCATTCATTAAAGTTTGGCACCAGCTGGTCAGTTTACTGATCAACAACAACTTAATTAATAGATTCTACTTCAGTGACTGATTCTGATTAGTAAAGGGTGAATACGTTATTACAGGGAGTTCTATACCAGAACAAATGAATAATCATCCGAAAAAAGTTGTCTTAAGTTTTATTACAAAAATAATCAAACTAAAAATCAACAACAATAATAAACAAGCAATAATAATGAACCAGTCAAGGCTTAATTCTCTTGTCTAAGGCAAAATGAACTCTTTAAGCAGGAATTATTTCAGTTTTATACGCGCATGAATTTAGATGCAGTGAGGCTATTTTAATCAAATAGAGTTTATTTTGGATTTTGGTAAAAGTATTTATTTAATGTGAGCAGATAAGTCATTTATTATCACTGCAAGCCAGGAAATGATTGATCAAGTTGTATTAGCTAAAAATAGCATAACCAGAGGCATCATGTCACCAGTTTCTGCTCCTTACTGGGTCAGTGTTGAGAGCATCACTCATCTTTTTGGGCTTCAGCTGGTGGATCAGATTGTTTTTTTTACTTGGTATAATCACTGATTGTTTTTTTTTTTATTAGTTGTGTTTTGCAAGGAAAATATCACAACAACCACATGTTAAAGAATATTAACTCAGATGAAAAAGAAAATAATCTGATATTTTCTTGGGGGTGCTAAGGGGGTGCTGTGACTTTTTCAGGAGGAGCTTTAGCACCCCCTAGCTCCCCCCTAGAGCCGCCTCTGCTGGGCGCAGATTTCTGCACCCTGGACACGTCCATTGTGAGCTGTACCTACCGATCATGTGCTTCCGGTCTTTTTTTTGTGTGTCTGGGAAATGAGCCGTGCAGTGACTCAAGCCAGGTAGGTTTTAAATCATTGAAAGCCCTTTATCTAATGCATTTTTGCCATTTCTGACTGATATTCCTCTCAACTTTTAGAAGTCTCTGTTTGTGAAAAAGCCTTCAGCTGTTTATTCTAAAAGTGGCAACTGGTGAGTTTGTTTCTGGAGCTAGCATGCTAATGCTAGTTTTTATCTAATGCTTATATTATTATATTACCATGCCTGACTGATATGCCTCTCAACATTTACATGGCTCTGTTTGTGAAAAAGGCCTTCAGCTGACAGCAAGTGGGAACTGGTGAGTTTATCAAAAAAGGCGTTCAATACAGGATCAACTGGACTTTATTTGTTGCAGAAAACGTTTCGACTTCTGTCCAGAAGTCTTTTTCAATTCTGAATTGAAAAAGACTTCTGGACAGAAGTCGAAACGTTTTCTGCAACAAATAAAGTCCAGTTGATCCTGTATTGAACGCCTTTTTTGATTTCATCATGTCCTGGACGACTGAGAATCTTCACCAGCAAACTGGTGAGTTTGTTTTTTTCTTTGTTTGTTTGTGGAGTTAGGATGCCAGCACTTTTTGGACTCGGGTGTCCTGTCCTGTTCTGTCGGCTGTTGGGCCGGATCTTGGATGACGGCTCCTCTCTGCCCCAGAATGAATGGGTCTACCTCCTGGATTTGGGGGTGGGCTGCCCCATGCAGCGGGCAGGTACATGTCTTGGACTTGGGGGGGTATAGAGTGCGTATCGGGAGTATGAATGGAATGTGTCGTTATTGTATGTCTTTGAGTGAGTGAGAGTGAGGGTGAGGGTGGGTCTGTGTGATCGTGTCTTTGTATGAATGACTATTTGTCAGGCCGGGACTCAGATTGCTCTTTGATACAGCTGGGGCTGCTTGGTGTCGCGCCCCTGCCACGCGGACCCCTAGTGGGGTGTGCCCTTGCCTGCCTGCACGCTTGGTGCCCTCGGTGTTGGAGGCTGGGCGCTTGGGCGTGTGTCAGCTCGGCCTGGTGGCTACCTGGTGGGGCTTGGCTCCTCTGGTCCTGTTGGGCCTGGGCCTGAGGGGTGTGCATCCTCGGTGCCTGGGCCTTGGTGCCTAGACCTGGGGCTACGTCGGTGCAGCGGATTCCGGCGGGGGCCTGTGAGTATGTCTCTGTTGGCCCCAGGGTGTCATTGTGTGTAGTTGCTGGTGGGGCTCTTCCGGTTCTCCCCTAAGGCCGGATCTGGGGGGTGGGTGAGTGGTTCATCCTGTTTGGGTGGCCATGGGGGCTCTGCGCTTGGGGTCTTGGGCTCTTGGGCTCTGGTCCTCCCTTTGTCTGCCTCAGATCTTGGGGGTCAGGTCTCTGATGCTTCATGGTCACCATTGAATGTTCTATTAGAGAAGCCTTATACACTTGTTAACTTTGTACATTGTTTTTAGAGCTAGTTATGTTTTACCTTTTTGTATAGTATCTCTGTGATTTTTGTATAGTATCTCTGTGATTTTATGATTTTATTTCTGTGATTTTATAATTTTATGATTTTATTTTTCCTCCTGTGAAGCACTTTGTGACTCTCATGTCTGGGAAATGTGCTATATAAATAAAAATTACTTACTTACTTACTTACACATGCTCACAACCACACACAAATAGATGCAGGGATGTATATGTGGGTATCGTATGTAGATATGTAGATGTATATGTGACTGCATATGCATATTTATGTCAAAGTCAACTTTATTGTCAGAACTGCAATATGTACAGGACTTACACAGGATTGAAATTGCATTTCTCTCTCAGTCCCTCGGTGCAACAGTAACCATTTAAACACTAAACAATTAATAAACAAGCATAAAATGAAATAATAAAAGTTTAGTACTGTCCTGAGTTTTTTGCATAGTAGTTTTTCATAGTAGTAAAAAAGTATAAAAAGTTTCGCCAACACCAAAACACCAACATTTAATAATCATAATCATAAAATGTATGTATGTTGGTATAGGTATATATATTTATAGAAATCTACTGCAAAGCCATGAATATTCTAAGTCTTTTATACATATGTATTTTGTTGTTGTGTTCTGTCATGTTCTTTGCAGGTTTACAGACAGTGGTGGGGTGTATTTGCCTTGTGCTCTCTTTCTGTATATTTATTATATTTTGTAGTCTTACTTTCCTTCTTTCCTTTCTTTCTATCCTATTAATGTTTTAAAAATAATCATAATGGTGTGAAGAGGATGGCTGTAAGGTGAGAATGGAGGACATCTATAAAAAAAATAAGGATGCCAGGGCTAGCCTCCAGGTTATTGTATTGGACTCTGATGGCTACATTTATTTCAATTTGCTTATAAAAATGATCAAATATTAATAATTGTATATACTAAAGGTCACTGGTGGTGTTTTACTATTTCTTAACACTGTATTGATCTGGAGAATGAAAACAAAGCCTCTTGCAAGTAACTTGCTCCTATGAACATTGAAGCATTTAAGGTACATTTATATGGTGAAATGCTATATATGCTAAGATGCATTAGGACTAGGGATGTGCCGATCAGGTTTTATGAAACCGATACCGATACGATCACCTATGTGTGACGATCACCGATACCGATCACAATTACCGATCGCTTATATGTGTGCCGATCACATATACCGATCACCGATCAGATGGATTTCCTGTAACTTATGAGTGCTACTTCTGGCTACAAGATCTGAAAACTTTTCAGATCTTGTAGCCAGAAGCAGCACTCATGTTCTTTTCAGAACCATAAAATCACCATAATTCAGACAAAAACATATTTTTACTCATTTATTTCAGAGAACAAAGTAAATAAAAGTAATTATCAACTGCATTATCAAAGAAAAATGTTTACCTTACTAACTTTCAATGCTACTTAAAGCTACTTAAAGCTGCACTGTTGGCTGTTTTTACAAATGGCTTTATAAATACGTAAAGTATCATTATTATTATTATTTTTTAATAATTTCGTGCTTTTTTGAACAACTTCCTGCGGGAACCAGGAACCGTGGCGGTAATGCGCTTAATATGAGTTCGCCAACCGCCATTAAACTCTATAGAAGAAGAAGAAGAAGAAGAACCAGGAACCGGAAATACCGCCTCCGCCATTTTACATTCATTAGTTCCAGTCTCGGCACTCGGCTTTTGGAGGACTGTTTCTCCCATAAGAGGATGCCTCATACGGATAAATTAACTGGAAACACTCCCTGAACTCTGTGAATGTCTCAGGACTGGAGCAGCAGCCGCGATCGCTCCGCCGAGCGCTCCCACAGCGCCGCGCGAGACCAGCAGCTCATGGTATGAGCTAAGGCTAACATGCTAAACCAGAGCTGCCGCAGACAGCCGGCTTTGTGCGATCAGAGGTTCCTGGAGCTCGCCTCGATGTCGGACTGGAAGCAGAAGATATCGGGGGACACCCAGCTAACTTGGAATAACAAAGCCGACAGCCTTTTTGAAGCCGCAGCTAAACTGGACTGCCCGTAACTGCGCAGCGGACTCGGTGGGGCTACTCGGTGGGGCTACATGCTAACAGGTGTTGCTAATGGCGGCGCTGGCAGACGGCTTTTGGTAAGTTATTAAAACGTATTAAAACATTTTAATGACGAATTAGGTTTGTTGTGTTGAAGGACTTCGTTGAACTTCCTCCACGAGGTACTTTTTCGTCGCACGTTTTGCAGTTAGCAAACTTCGCATCACAGGCTCTGTGATCGGTAATTGAAGGCAAAAGCCGATCACATACGCTTTAATGATTATCAACCGATTATGATCGGTGACCGATCGATCGGCACATCCCTAATTAGGACCTTTAAAATTAGGCATATTTAAGAGAACCGGTACTCCAAAAAAAAAAA
Organism: Garcialebias charrua; assembly: GCA_038048925.1. Classification (NCBI taxonomy): domain Eukaryota; kingdom Metazoa; phylum Chordata; class Actinopteri; order Cyprinodontiformes; family Rivulidae; genus Garcialebias; species Garcialebias charrua. The sequence goes on along the minus strand of JBBPBX010048368.1, from coordinate 14,197 downwards.
GAGCTTGTTTCTATTTATATTATTAACTTGTATTACTATAATTTATATATAATTTATTTATTTATATATATTTTTTTTGTTGTTGTTTTTTATTGTTTTAGTGAGTCAAATTGGTTCTTCTCATCCTGAGCATTTAATTATTCTGTTGAACTTGTGTTAATCTGCATTTGATAAATAAACACGATTTGAACTTGGAACATTTTTTTATTTTTATTTTTGAGAAATAGCTCCCCCTGGTGGGCATTTCACGGGCCGCCACTGGACAGGAATGTAGAAATGTGTGCAGCAGATGGGGGAGTGGGTGTTTGCTCATTAGCTACAGCTCTTCCTGTGCTCTGCGTGTTTGTCCTTTCTTCTCCACTGTCTGTCTGAGGCGACACAACTGGGCTGTTGGTCCACCTGTGTCTTTGTCACGTTTTCATTCATAAGCTTCAGGGTCGTTATTACTAAACTCAAAGTTCACCACAGGATGAAATTACAAATAATTAAGCAGTTTTAAAAATAAAGGCTGCTACTTACCAATTGTGCTTCCTCCCATCTATCTCGGTTCTCCTCCATTAACAGATTGCTGACCGATTGTACAAAGTTCTNTCAAAATGTGTAAGATTAGTCATTATGGTACTTGATAATATGAACCAAAAGATGTACGGGTGATCTGAATGGTAATACGTAAATAGATAACTGGTGAGTGAACGAGCTACCTTTGCACGTCAGACAAGCTGACTGTTTTAAAATCTTCTCTGTTTTTTTTCTCTTTGGCTTTTAACTCAGCATGAAATTTTGGTTTTACTGTTTTTAATTATCTGTTTTAATGATTTTACTGTTTACTGTTTTATGATTTACTTTTATAGTAGTTGATTTTATTATTTTCATGCTTGTTTGTGTTAGTGTACATCACTTTGGCCAACAGTGTTGTTTTAAAGTGATTTATAAATAGTTTTATTGTATTGTATTATTGGATTGAAGACTCATTGCAATCTCCTGCCTTCTTAAACAGAAAACTTATACCAATTATCATTTCACAAGTCACTATATGTGAATAAACTGTATTACAAAAGTAATTAATTTACTATATTACCTACAGTAAAAAAAGAACAATTGTGGGCAACACTGAATCTATGCATTAAGCACTTGTTTTCTTTTTTTCTTACACTTATAGTAATTGGGGGAGGGGGGGTGCAGATGTTAGATGAGGTGGGCCTGTGATCTGCAAGTCGCTGGTTGAACTCTGCAGACCGACAACATCAAAATGTGGGTCAGAAAGGTGAAAAAGCCACAACTTCCTCAACCATCATTTGCTCACCTTTGTATAAGGCCCTTAACACCCCCCATGTGCTCCCCCAGGCACCCGACATGGCAGCTCTCTGCTCCACACAGAGGGCTGTGGTTGCATCAGGAAGGACATCCGATGTAAAACAATTGCCAAGTCTTCATGCAAGTTAGTGGTGACCCCTGGTGACCCCTGAAGAAGGGAGCAGCCAAGGGGGGGGGGGGTAAAAACTTCTTCTTTTGGCTTTTCCCTCTTCAGTGGTCACCACAGCGAGTCATCCTCCTCCACCTCACTCTGTCCTCACTCCAACTACCTTTATGTCCTCTCTAGCTGCATCCATATATCTCTAGGGCGTAGCCAGAATTTCATGAGGGGCAGTTCATTTAAAATAAATGTGGACCTTAAGTTATACCAAGTGGGAATCGAACCCACTTGGTCTAGATAAGGTTTGGAGCAGCAACCAACCCAATGCGTTTCCAGTGAGCTACTGAGGCATGTTGCTTCATTCTGGTCAACTTCTACTTTAAACGAACTGCCCCTCATAAAATCCCTAGATGGGACTTCATAGGCAAAGTGGGCTGTTCGTTCGAACCCCGCGAACCCCCCCTGGCTACGCCCCTGATATATCTCCTCTTTGTCTTTTTCCTGGCAGCTGCATTTCTAACATCCTTCTACCAATATACCCACTGTCCCTCCTCTGGACACATCCAAACCACTGTTTCTGGACATGTCCAACAATAGCTGTGTTTCCATCCATTTTCATTTCGATTTTTGAGCTAATTTTTGAAATCTCGCAAATATGTAAATACAAATTAATGCGAAGCAGAAGTGTTTCCATCTGCTGGCTTGAAGCGCATCTACCAAGCCACGCACAGCGTCATTACGTCAGACGTCAGCGTCATTACGTCAGACGTCAGCACTGCGCATGTCTACAGTAAACAGGAAGTAGCAGTTGAAAACAGAACCTGGCCACACATCTCGTCAAAATGGAGAGAATATTTCAGGTACGTGTTGCTATCGGTCGAGTTGTATTTATTCTGTCATACAAACTAGTTTTAGCGATGTTACATGTTGTCCGGAGCGGAAACAGCTGATCAGTCACGTGACGTGAATGTTCGCTTCGGCAGCACGAGTCGGCAAATGTGTTTCCATCTGTCGCTGTGCGCATCTGCTCATTTTCGAACATCCCAAAAACCACCTCAAGCGAGCGTATAAACTTTTTGGCGAACTTGAGAAAGTAAATACGGATTTTGCCGTTTCCATTAAGCTTTTCTGCTGCGATACTTCAAAATGCGCACCTAGAAACCTTGATGGAAACACGACTAATCTCAGTGTGTCCTCCCTAACTTTATCTCCCAGTTGTTCAACATGTGCTGTACCTCTGATGGTCTAATTCCTGATCTTATCCATCCTTGTCACTCCTAAGGAGAACCTGAAAGTTATGCACCATAACTCATGTTCCCTGAAGGAATGGAACGAGGTGCAACATAAATGTTATGGGAAATTGTGCTCCACGCAATTACCTGAAGGAATACAATCACGCTTTTACGGCAGGGGTGTCAGCGTCACGCCAGAGACCCCACCCTCTGGGTATTTAAGGCGCTGACGCCCATCCACCGTCCTCCAAAATGCACTTCACCAAGCTTTCAGCATTGAAAGGGCCAGGTATGTTGCACCTCGTTCCCTTCCTTCAGGGAACATGAGTTATGGTGCATAACTTTCAGTTCCCTTATCAGTCATGTCTCTCGGTGCAACATATGCTATGGGAACGTAATTCATTCACGCCCTTGAAAATGCTCAGTAAAATGCATGCTAGTGTGAACGTCCGTCTTTATCAGCAGGCATCTCAAGGTCGCTTTCTACTGTGTTAGAAAGGACAGCCTGAGTGACATCACACGCAGTAACGTCCAAACTGTAATGCTTTGCAAACGTGTTTGTTGAGCTCCAGTTCGCAGCCGCACAGATGTCTGCAACTGGTACACCCTTGAACAATGACCATGAGGTGGCCAAGCCCCGAGTGGAGTGAGCACGCACTCCAGAGGGCACCTGTTGACCTTTGCTACTGTACGCCCTTTTTATGGCCTCAGTCACCCAGTGTGAGAGGTGCTGCTTTGATAGGGCCTTTCCCGTAGCTGGTGCTGCAAAGCACACAAACAATTGGTTTGTTTTTCTCCATTCCGCTGTTCTCTGCATGCAAGCGCTTAAAGCCCTCATGGGGTAGAGTGCCTTCAGCCTTTTCTGTTCCTGAGTGAGGACAGGAGCAGGGGGAAAAGAAGCGAGATCAAAGTCCAGACTTCTAGGGTTCAGAGTCAAGACCTTGGGGATATACGCAGGATTAGGCCTTAGGGTGATCTTTAACCCGTCAGGGGCAAACCTGGTACACATTAGGTGCACGGACAGAGCATGGAGGTCACCTACATGTTTCGCCGAGCACAGAGCCAGAAGCAGAGCGGTCTTATAAGGTAAAAAAATCTATCTTAATGTCGCTCAGTGGTTCGAATAGGGGATCACAGAGAGCCCCCAAGACCAGACTAAGATCCCATCCAGGGGTCAAGATCCTGCTGGGGGGTCTCTTCCTTAACATGCCCTTCATAAATCTTATTATGAACGGGTGCGCGTCAGGCGTCCTGCTCCCCCAGCCCTCGTGACATGCAGAAATTGCTGATAAAAACACCTTAATGGTTGAGAAAGAACAACCTTTCTCCAGTAGGTCTTGAAGAAAGGTGAAGAGCTGAGCCAAGTCACATGAATAAGAAATATTCCCGATCGGAAGGTTGGTGGTTCAAATCCCGGTTCCCCACACCATGTGTTGTTGTGTCCTTGGGCAAGACACTTAACCCCGAGTTGCTGCCGGTAGGACTGGAAAGCACCTTGCATGGTAGTCTGCTGCTACCGGTGTATGAATGTGTGTAGCATTCAATGTGTGTAGCACTTTGAGATTTTCACTAATGAAAAGCGCGTTATAAATTGAATTCATTATTATTATTATTATTATAAATAATATTTCTTTCAGTGCACCAAGCTTCAAAAATGCGCCATTTCCAGGCATAGAGAGACTGTGTTGACATAGCTCTGGCTTTTTGAATGGTATTTACCACGTTCTCGGGGAGGCCTGAGGCCACCAGTTTGTTTCTCTCAGCCACCAAGCTGAAATTTGCCACAGTTCTCAGCCTAAGAGGCGAGACTGTTCCCTCTGGTGACGTGGAGGGTCCCTGGAGAGGAGCAGGTGGTGGAACCAGCTCTTCCTCAAAGGCCCTGATTCCTATGGTCCCTTGAGGGCTAACCACGTTAGGGAGAGGGCCTTCCTGCAGATGTACCGCCATACCACTCTGATCGAGAGTGTTTGGAGGCAGAGGCAATCTGTTGTCATTATTGGACAAAAGCAGAACAGAATGCCTGTTTTTCCTCTTTTTTGCTGGGAGTCATGGTTCGGAGGGGGTGCAAGATTTGTATACGAGCAGATCTCCTGACTCCAGCCCGTTTCCTGGTTGGGACTGGTTCACTGGCCTCCGGCCTCATCAGTGCCCTGGAGCCTGATGAACCTCCAGAGAGCTGTGTTTCACCCGATGGGGGGGTGTCGTTTAAGAGCAGAACTGAGTCAGTACAGCGAGTGCGGTCACACGCTGCAGGATCACTGCTTGAGCATGGCGTCTCGCCCACTGAGGATAAGGAGACAGCTTCAGCATGAGGATGAGAAGCTGTTCGAGATAGTCCTTTGTGTTGAGCAGACTTTAGTTTGGCTGGTGACAGAAAGTCCAGTCATTTCGATTAAAGGGATTTAGCCCTGATGCCATTTCTGTTCTGCATTGAGTGTTTACACATGCTACAGTTTCATCACAACTGCCTTTGTGAATGTGTGATACTGGTTTTAGCCTTTGGGCTTTCGTCTTGACCCCCCGTCACTTACTGGCATCCGTTGAATAGGTGGCCAGGAAGGTGAGTTGTCAGATTCAGTCGGTGCGCACCCCTGGAGCGCGGACATGTCACAGGTTTGCATGATTTGTGTATTGCCGGCCCTGTGGTTTACAACGGAGCAGGGGCTGGAACACGTGACCCCCTCACCTGTCTCTGTGAGGACTGACGGATCTGCTTGCAGGCGCCTCTGGCATTGTCTGTTGCAGACAGAACCGAGGCACCCTGCTGGGGCTTATTGATTAGGCTAACACCCCGTGAGCCGCGAGGGAGGAGGGAATAATAATAATGAATTTAATTTATAACGCACTTTTCATTAATGAAAATCTCAAAGTGCTACAAAGTGCAACAGAATTTAAACGTCAATAAAACAAGTAATAAAACAAGTAAAATCAATAACAGTATCAACTAAGATCAAAGGTAGAATCATGAGGAGACAGAGTATGCTCGGTTAAAAAGAAAGGTCTTCAAGCCGCTCTTAAAGTCAACCAGTGACTATGGGGCTTCTCAGGCAGTCAGGAAGAGAGTTCTACAGGCGGGGGGCAGCCACACTGAAAGCCCGGTCTCCCATGGTCCTTAATTTGGTTCTCGGAATGTGAAGGAGATTACTGTTCTGTGCCCGTAAAAATCGGGTGGATGAGTATGGAATAAGAATGTCATTTAGATGATGGCCCCGCCCTTTATATCGGCTGGAAGAACAGAGGGGACCGTGCTGCTGATGTTACTGTGCTCTCCTGGGGATGCCTACCCAGAGAGCCTCAGCCTGTGTGCGCCTCTGGTGCAGCCTGGTCTGAATTCGATCCAGAGCTTTTCCCATTTCCAAATAATCCCGTCGGTTCTATCAAATGGTGGAGATAAAGAATTCTTTGTCCCTCCGGGAGGTCAGTTAGGGTCATCCACAGATGGTGTTGTACGATGACCACCTCAGCCATGCCTCTGCCTTGTGCGATAGCTGCTGTCCCCATCATGCGGAGCACAAAGTAGGTTGCCCTGCGGGCTTCATCCAACACGTCGGCGGCGGCTTGCTTGTCTGTGGTTACCTGGAGCTCCTGCAGTTTTTCGGCCAGGTACGCTTGCATCATGGCGGACGCGTTCATTGCGCGCGCCGCGAGGCCCTGAGCTCTGTATCATTTCTCGAGCAGAGAAGCCGAGGCTCAACAGGCTTTGCTGGGGAGAGTTGGTTTCGTCCCGGATGATTTGGGAGCCAGGTGAGACGCCAGAGTGTCCTCCATTTGAGGCACATTGGCTATTCCCGCTGCATCCATCCCATCCACGTCGAGGAACTGCGAGAGCGGCAGCAGCATGGGAGCTTTGGGCTAAGACCAGGTGCGAGTCAGCTCTGTGACGAAATCCGGAAAGACGGGCATCCTTTGCCTCGTGGCTGCTTGCTGCTTTGAGTAAAAATAATTTCTTGCCAACCTCGTGACTTGTTGACGAGGTGGAGGCTCCAGCCATGGGATCTGTAGCGCGTCCGTTGCTCTGTGACACAAGTCGAACAGAGCAGGGATGGAAGAGTCAGTCTCCGGGAGCACAGGCGCCTGGGTGCGAGAGAGGTCTTCTCCCTGTTCCTCATACTCAACATCGCTGTCATCCGCAGAAAATTCACCTGAGGCTGATATCGAGATCTCGTCCTCGTTCATCATGCCTCGAGTGTCGAATTCGACTGTCAAGTTCACCATGGGAGCCAGCGCATCTGGGCTGTCGCCCCATTCGACTCAGGTGCTGTCATCCAGAGCCATGCTCTCGAGCTCTGGCGTGGGAGTGAGAGGCTCAGTAGTGTCCGGGTCTGTTGGCGCCGCAGCAACGCCCATGGCTTTGGCAAAAAAGTCCGCCCGGTGCCTCCTCACCGCCTCCAGCATCTGGCTGCAGTGTGGGCAAGAGTCGGGCGCGTCCAACGCCATCTTCGCGTGCAACATCCCCAGGCAGACGGGACAGGCCTCGTGGATGTTCGTCGCCAAAAGGGGAAAACCACAACCATTGGAGCAGGCAGGCGAGGTTGGGCTCGCCGTCCTGCTAGTCTTTTTCGGAAGTCTTGTCTTTCGCTTTCCCTTCTCCGGAGGCATGTCCGAGATAAGACGAGCGAGTCCTTCCAAAATCCTTTTTTTTTTAGACGTCTCCTCCGTCGCGTCGCTTTCATTGGCTAGCCTGCTACGAATTAGCAGAGGTAGCAGTGTGACGCAGTTAGCGCCGTCGAGCGAAGCAGTCTGCGGAAAGAGGAGAAGAAAAAACTTTGGGGTTAAGGAAAAATGTGCCGGACTAGCTTTCGCTAGCCCAGCAGTACGCAGGAAGAATTCTCTGTACGCCCTGTGTAGGGAGCAAGCTCACCTCTGGTCGAGCGATGAAGCAACAGAGAAGTCCCGCGAAGAGAATTTCAGGTTTAAGCGAGGTGAAGGGCAATAAGAGGACGATGGATGGGCGTCAGCGCCTTAAATACCCAGAGGGCGGGGTCTCTGGCGTGACGCTGACGCCCCTGCTGTAAAGGCGTGATTGTATTCCTTCAGGTAATCGCGCGGAGCGCAATTTCCCATAGCATTTATGTTTCACCGAGTGACTGACTGATAAGGGAACTCAGCATCTTCATTTCTGACACTTCCAGTTATTTCTCCTGTCTTTTTGTTCATGACTATGTCTCCCAAACATACAACATAGCTGATCTCAGCACTGTCTTTTAAAGTTTTCCTTTGACCTTTGCTGACGCACTTCTGTCACAAATCACTCCTGAAACTTTTTTCCATCCATTCCATCCTGCCTTTTTCACCTCTTTCCCACACTCCCCATGTTCCTGGACAGTGGACCCCAAAGTCCTTGAAGTCCTGCACCTTTGTGACCTCTGATCCTTGTAGCCTCACTGTTCCACCTCCTCCCTCTCATTCATACACATGGACTCTGACTTACTACAGCTGACTTTCATATCATGTTTCTGCCCCTTCCTCCCATAGCTTTTTATTTCCATGTCTGTTTTGCCTATCACCCATCCTTCAGTTTAAGCCTGCTACCTCCAAGCCTTGCCATGCCTCCCTTGTTTCTCCTCAGCAATCAGCACTCATCAGCTTCACCTGCTCACCTGCCTTTATAGGCTCCACATCCACAATTCACCAGTGCCAGATTATAGAACCTTTCCAAGCAGTAGATGTCCAGGGTTCATGCCCCAACCTTGTTTGACTACCCAGTTCTGACCTCTTGGTTTCCTCCCCTTGCTGATCCCCCTCTTCATTTTGATCTTGCTCTCTGACCACAATAATGACTCTGCTCTTCCTCACCTCGACTACACTAGTGATGAGCAAATGAAGCTTTTATGAAGCATTGAACCAGTTGGGCCAAATGTTTCAAAAATAGGTTCATTTGTTGAAGCTTCAGTTACAGTGACCTCTTGTGGCAATTTGCAATGCTGCTTTCAAATTAGGCGTTATGCTTTTGGTGGCACACACCAAAGAACTTCATCGACTATTGTTAAACGAACTACTTTACTGTGGTTAAAAAAATTTTTTTAATCATCAACTTTCTATCTTGTCTGGTTTGAAAATGTATTTATGCTTACACGTTTTCAAATAAAAATTGATAAATGTGCATTGAAGAGATTTAATAAAAATGTTGCAATGGTATTGTGCTTGTGTAACTGTGGCAGAGTCAGAGTCTTTATCATTCTTATAAAAATAAAAAATAAATATCTCCATGTTTGGCAGACTAGGATTTGAACCAGGGACCTGCGCACTGAGAGACAGCAGCTCTACCAGTTGCACCACCATGCTGCCTGGAAACATAATCATGTAAATAAAAACTTAATGTGAGCCCATATTGGCTTATGACTGTTCAAATCACATACATTATTTTACTGTAATTATATTAAATACATGGGTTAAATAAATAAGTTACATAATATGTTGAACATTACTATATAACTTTTTTTTCAACATATTTAAATACCAAAGCCTTCTTATCATGAGCAAGCAGAATGAAGTGTTCCCACATGTTAGAACGACCTATTTTCCTGGCTGGCTTCATAATTACTCATTTTTTACAAAATCAACAACACAACAGCAAAAACACCCCTGCTCTTCCAACACATCACAAACATTTCAGAGCTGTTTTACAGCGTTGAACGCTCTCAATTCAAAACTGTCTCAACCTGTCAGACTCGAGGCGACGCGGTGCCAGGGAATCAGGACTTCTTCTGCACCAAAGCAGTGGTCCCATGTAATTTTACTGCAGGGCTCGAAGCATGTTTTGAAGCTTTTGTTTCATGCTACCATCACTAGACTACACCTCTTGTCTAACCCTCTGGATCTGGATAAGGATTTTGGAGCACAAGTGTATGACCTTGGGCCGTTCTACTGGACCTTGTTTCTGTCTCGTGCTGCACAGCTCAGTCACCGCGGGTGACATCATCAGATCCACCTGTCAAACTGAGTCTGTTCTCTGCCTGACTGTGAAGGTCAGTGACTGCCCTTTTCTCTTTAGCAACCTTCACAGTCAGTGTCCAGCCTCTAACTCTCCTGTCTCTGCAGATCCATGGACCCGGACCTCCACCAGAAATCCTGCTTTAATAAACACTTCAAATCAGTCCTGCATTCTGGTGCATTTTCTGAATCCCAAACCTGGTTCATGTAATTTCATTCCTCTTCTTTCAAGTGAATACCTCCACCTCTCCAAGTTCTCTTCCACCTGTTCCTTGTTCTCACCACAGATCACAATGTCATCTGCAAACATCATAGTCCATGGGGATTCCTGCCTGACCTCATCTGTTAGTCGGTCCATCACCAGAGCAAACAAGAAGGGGCTCAGAGCCGATCCTTGATGCACTCCCACCTCCACCTTGAAAATACAGGTATTCCCCGATTTACGAGCGAGATCCGTCACAAGGAGGCGCTCGTAAACCGGAAATCTCGTAATTTGGAACGGCCGCCATTTCTCTCGTAAACCCGGAAGTCCGCTCGTAAATTTCGCCAGCGCACCTAAAAACACTCTATTTTCATCTAAAAACTACTTTTGAGTGCATAAAAATGATCGGAAACGTGTGTTTATATGCTTAACTTGCTAACTGTAGTGAAAAAACACATGAAAACTCAGTATTTTTTTCGTTTTTTCCAAAAATTCAACCCGGAAGTCCGCTCGTAAATTTCGCCAGCGCACCTAAAAACACTCTATTTTCATCTAAAAACTACTTTTGAGTGCATAAAAATGATCGGAAACGTGTGTTTATATGCTTAACTTGCTAACTGTAGTGAAAAAACACATGAAAACTCAGTATTTTTTT
>JBBPBX010048367.1:0-25775 GCA_038048925.1 Garcialebias charrua | reverse complement strand
AACTTCAGCTTCTATCACATGATGACACAAAGGTCAGGTGAGCAGCTAAACTTCAGCTTCTATCACATGATGACACAAAGGCCAGGTGAGCAGCTAAACTTCAGCTTCTATCACATGATGACACAAAGGTCATGTGAGCAGCTAAACTTCAGCTTCTATCACATGATGACACAAAGGCCAGGTGAGCAGCTAAACTTCAGCTTCTATCACATGATGACACAAAGGTCATGTGAGCAGCTAAACTTCAGCTTCTATCACATGATGACACAAAGGCCAGGTGAGCAGCTAAACTTCAGCTTCTATCACATGATGACACAAAGGCCAGGTGAGCAGCTAAACTTCAGCTTCTATCACATGATGACACAAAGGCCAGGTGAGCAGCTAAACTTCAGCTTCTATCACATGATGACACAAAGGCCAGGTGAGCAGCTAAACTTCAGCTTCTATCACATGATGACACAAAGGTCAGGTGAGCAGCTAAACTTCAGCTTCTATCACATGATGACACAAAGGCCAGGTGAGCAGCTAAACTTCAGCTTCTATCACATGATGACACAAAGGTCAAGTGAGCAGCTAAACTTCAGCTTCTATCACATGATGACACAAAGGCCAGGTGAGCAGCTAAACTTCAGCTTCTATCACATGATGACACAAAGGCCAGTGAGCAGCTAAACTTCAGCTTCTATCACATGATGACACAAAGGCCAGGTGAGCAGCTAAACTTCAGCTTCTATCACATGATGACACAAAGGTCAGGTGAGCAGCTAAACTTCAGCTTCTATCACATGATGACACAAAGGCCAGGTGAGCAGCTAAACTTCAGCTTCTATCACATGATGACACAAAGGCCAGGTGAGCAGCTAAACTTCAGCTTCTATCACATGATGACACAAAGGTCAGGTGAGCAGCTAAACTTCAGCTTCTATCACATGATGACACAAAGGCCAGGTGAGCAGCTAAACTTCAGCTTCTATCACATGATGACACAAAGGTCAGGTGAGCAGCTAAACTTCAGCTTCTATCACATGATGACACAAAGGCCAGGTGAGCAGCTAAACTTCAGCTTCTATCACATGATGACACAAAGGCCAGTGAGCAGCTAAACTTCAGCTTCTATCACATGATGACACAAAGGCCAGGTGAGCAGCTAAACTTCAGCTTCTATCACATGATGACACAAAGGCCAGGTGAGCAGCTAAACTTCAGCTTCTATCACATGATGACACAAAGGCCAGGTGAGCAGCTAAACTTCAGCTTCTATCACATGATGACACAAAGGCCAGGTGAGCAGCTAAACTTCAGCTTCTATCACATGATGACACAAAGGCCAGGTGAGCAGCTAAACTTCAGCTTCTATCACATGATGACACAAAGGCCAGGTGAGCAGCTAAACTTCAGCTTCTATCACATGATGACACAAAGGCCAGGTGAGCAGCTAAACTTCAGCTTCTATCACATGATGACACAAAGGTCAGGTGAGCAGCTAAACTTCAGCTTCTATCACATGATGACACAAAGGCCAAGTGAGCAGCTAAACTTCAGCTTCTATCACATGATGACACAAAGGCCAAGTGAGCAGCTAAACTTCAGCTTCTATCACATGATGACACAAAGGCCAGGTGAGCAGCTAAACTTCAGCTTCTATCACATGATGACACAAAGGCCAGGTGAGCAGCTAAACTTCAGCTTCTATCACATGATGACACAAAGGCCAGGTGAGCAGCTAAACTTCAGCTTCTATCACATGATGACACAAAGGCCAGGTGAGCAGCTAAACTTCAGCTTCTATCACATGATGACACAAAGGCCAGGTGAGCAGCTAAACTTCAGCTTCTATCACATGATGACACAAAGGCCAAGTGAGCAGCTAAACTTCAGCTTCTATCACATGATGACACAAAGGCCAGGTGAGCAGCTAAACTTCAGCTTCTATCACATGATGACACAAAGGCCAGGTGAGCAGCTAAACTTCAGCTTCTATCACATGATGACACAAAGGCCAAGTGAGCAGCTAAACTTCAGCTTCTATCACATGATGACACAAAGGCCAAGTGAGCAGCTAAACTTCAGCTTCTATCACATGATGACACAAAGGCCAAGTGAGCAGCTAAACTTCAGCTTCTATCACATGATGACACAAAGGCCAAGTGAGCAGCTAAACTTCAGCTTCTATCACATGATGACACAAAGGCCAGGTGAGCAGCTAAACTTCAGCTTCTATCACATGATGACACAAAGGCCAGGTGAGCAGCTAAACTTCAGCTTCTATCACATGATGACACAAAGGCCAGGTGAGCAGCTAAACTTCAGCTTCTATCACATGATGACACAAAGGCCAGGTGAGCAGCTAAACTTCAGCTTCTATCACATGATGACACAAAGGCCAGGTGAGCAGCTAAACTTCAGCTTCTATCACATGATGACACAAAGGCCAGGTGAGCAGCTAAACTTCAGCTTCTATCACATGATGACACAAAGGCCAGGTGAGCAGCTAAACTTCAGCTTCTATCACATGATGACACAAAGGCCAGGTGAGCAGCTAAACTTCAGCTTCTATCACATGATGACACAAAGGCCAGGTGAGCAGCTAAACTTCAGCTTCTATCACATGAAACAAAGGTCAGGTGAGCAGCTAAACTTCAGCTTCTATCACATGATGACACAAAGGCCAGGTGAGCAGCTAAACTTCAGCTTCTATCACATGATGACACAAAGGCCAGGTGAGCAGCTAAACTTCAGCTTCTATCACATGATGACACAAAGGTCAGGTGAGCAGCTAAACTTCAGCTTCTATCACATGATGACACAAAGGCCAGGTGAGCAGCTAAACTTCAGCTTCTATCACATGAACAAAGGTCAGGTGAGCAGCTAAACTTCAGCTTCTATCACATGATGACACAAAGGTCAGGTGAGCAGCTAAACTTCAGCTTCTATCACATGATGACACAAAGGCCAGGTGAGCAGCTAAACTTCAGCTTCTATCACATGATGACACAAAGGCCAGGTGAGCAGCTAAACTTCAGCTTCTATCACATGATGACACAAAGGCCAGGTGAGCAGCTAAACTTCAGCTTCTATCACATGATGACACAAAGGCCAGGTGAGCAGCTAAACTTCAGCTTCTATCACATGATGACACAAAGGCCAGGTGAGCAGCTAAACTTCAGCTTCTATCACATGATGACACAAAGGCCAGGTGAGCAGCTAAACTTCAGCTTCTATCACATGATGACACAAAGGTCAGGTGAGCAGCTAAACTTCAGCTTCTATCACATGATGACACAAAGGTCAGGTGAGCAGCTAAACTTCAGCTTCTATCACATGATGACACAAAGGCCAGGTGAGCAGCTAAACTTCAGCTTCTATCACATGATGACACAAAGGCCAGGTGAGCAGCTAAACTTCAGCTTCTATCACATGATGACACAAAGGCCAGGTGAGCAGCTAAACTTCAGCTTCTATCACATGATGACACAAAGGCCAGGTGAGCAGCTAAACTTCAGCTTCTATCACATGATGACACAAAGGCCAGGTGAGCAGCTAAACTTCAGCTTCTATCACATGATGACACAAAGGTCATGTGAGCAGCTAAACTTCAGCTTCTATCACATGATGACACAAAGGCCAGGTGAGCAGCTAAACTTCAGCTTCTATCACATGATGACACAAAGGCCAGGTGAGCAGCTAAACTTCAGCTTCTATCACATGATGACACAAAGGCCAGTGAGCAGCTAAACTTCAGCTTCTATCACATGATGACACAAAGGCCAAGTGAGCAGCTAAACTTCAGCTTCTATCACATGATGACACAAAGGCCAGGTGAGCAGCTAAACTTCAGCTTCTATCACATGATGACACAAAGGCCAGGTGAGCAGCTAAACTTCAGCTTCTATCACATGATGACACAAAGGCCAGTGAGCAGCTAAACTTCAGCTTCTATCACATGATGACACAAAGGCCAGGTGAGCAGCTAAACTTCAGCTTCTATCACATGATACAAAAGGTCAGGTGAGCAGCTAAACTTCAGCTTCTATCACATGAAACAAAGGTCAGTGAGCAGCTAAACTTTTGCTTCTATTCATGATGACACCAAGGCCATGTGAGCAGCTAAACTTCAGCTTCTATCACATGATGACACAAAGGCCAGGTGAGCAGCTAAACTTCAGCTTCTATCACATGATGACACAAAGGCCAAGTGAGCAGCTAAACTTCAGCTTCTATCACATGATGACACAAAGGCCAGGTGAGCAGCTAAACTTCAGCTTCTATCACATGATGACACAAAGGCCAGGTGAGCAGCTAAACTTCAGCTTCTATCACATGATGACACAAAGGTCATGTGAGCAGCTAAACTTCAGCTTCTATCACATGATGACACAAAGGCCAAGTGAGCAGCTAAACTTCAGCTTCTATCACATGATGACGCAAAGGTCACGTGAGCAGCTAAACTTCAGCTTCTATCACATGATGACACAAAGGCCAGGTGAGCAGCTAAACTTCAGCTTCTATCACATGATGACACAAAGGCCAGGTGAGCAGCTAAACTTCAGCTTCTATCACATGATGACACAAAGGCCAAGTGAGCAGCTAAACTTCAGCTTCTATCACATGATGACACAAAGGCCAAGTGAGCAGCTAAACTTCAGCTTCTATCACATGATGACACAAAGGCCAAGTTAGCAGCTAAACTTCAGCATCTATCACATGAAACAAAGGTCAGGTGAGCAGCTAAACTTCAGCTTCTATCACATGATGACACAAAGGCCAAGTGAGCAGCTAAACTTCAGCTTCTATCACATGATGACACAAAGGCCAAGTGAGCAGCTAAACTTCAGCTTCTATCACATGATGACACAAAGGCCAAGTGAGCAGCTAAACTTCAGCTTC
This sequence comes from Garcialebias charrua, assembly GCA_038048925.1. NCBI lineage: Eukaryota > Metazoa > Chordata > Actinopteri > Cyprinodontiformes > Rivulidae > Garcialebias > Garcialebias charrua. Next base: position 20,888 of record JBBPBX010048367.1, on the reverse strand, counting down.
TATCACATGATGACACAAAGGCCAAGTGAGCAGCTAAACTTCAGCTTCTATCACATGATGACACAAAGGCCAAGTTAGCAGCTAAACTTCAGCATCTATCACATGAAACAAAGGTCAGGTGAGCAGCTAAACTTCAGCTTCTATCACATGATGACACAAAGGCCAGGTGAGCAGCTAAACTTCAGCTTCTATCACATGATGACACAAAGGCCATGTGAGCAGCTAAACTTCAGCTTCTATCACATGATGAAACAAAGGTCAGATGAGCAGCTAAACTTCAGCTTCTATCACATGATGACACAAAGGTCAGGTGAGCAGCTAAACTTCAGCTTCTATCACATGATGACACAAAGGCCAGGTGAGCAGCTAAACTTCAGCTTCTATCACATGATGACACAAAGGCCAGGTGAGCAGCTAAACTTCAGCTTCTATCACATGATGACACAAAGGCCAGTGAGCAGCTAAACTTCAGCTTCTATCACATGATGACACAAAGGCCAGGTGAGCAGCTAAACTTCAGCTTCTATCACATGATGACACAAAGGCCAGGTGAGCAGCTAAACTTCAGCTTCTATCACATGATGACACAAAGGCCAGGTGAGCAGCTAAACTTCAGCTTCTATCACATGATGACACAAAGGCCAGGTGAGCAGCTAAACTTCAGCTTCTATCACATGATGACACAAAGGTCAGGTGAGCAGCTAAACTTCAGCTTCTATCACATGATGACACAAAGGTCAGGTGAGCAGCTAAACTTGCTTCTATCACATGACACAAGGCCAGTGAGCAGCTAAACTTCAGCTTCTATCACATGATGACACAAAGGCCAGGTGAGCAGCTAAACTTCAGCTTCTATCACATGATGACACAAAGGCCAAGTGAGCAGCTAAACTTCAGCTTCTATCACATGATGACACAAAGGCCAGGTGAGCAGCTAAACTTCAGCTTCTATCACATGATGACACAAAGGCCAGGTGAGCAGCTAAACTTCAGCTTCTATCACATGATGACACAAAGGTCATGTGAGCAGCTAAACTTCAGCTTCTATCACATGATGACACAAAGGCCAAGTGAGCAGCTAAACTTCAGCTTCTATCACATGATGACACAAAGGTCAGTGAGCAGCTAAACTTCAGCTTCTATCACATGATGACACAAAGGCCAGGTGAGCAGCTAAACTTCAGCTTCTATCACATGATGACACAAAGGCCAGGTGAGCAGCTAAACTTCAGCTTCTATCACATGATGACACAAAGGCCAAGTGAGCAGCTAAACTTCAGCTTCTATCACATGATGACACAAAGGCCAAGTGAGCAGCTAAACTTCAGCTTCTATCACATGATGACACAAAGGCCAAGTTAGCAGCTAAACTTCAGCATCTATCACATGAAACAAAGGTCAGGTGAGCAGCTAAACTTCAGCTTCTATCACATGATGACACAAAGGCCAAGTGAGCAGCTAAACTTCAGCTTCTATCACATGATGACACAAAGGCCAAGTGAGCAGCTAAACTTCAGCTTCTATCACATGATGACACAAAGGCCAGGTGAGCAGCTAAACTTCAGCTTCTATCACATGATGACACAAAGGCCAAGTGAGCAGCTAAACTTCAGCTTCTATCACATGATGACACAAAGGCCAGGTGAGCAGCTAAACTTCAGCTTCTATCACATGATGACACAAAGGCCAGGTGAGCAGCTAAACTTCAGCTTCTATCACATGATGACACAAAGGCCAGGTGAGCAGCTAAACTTCAGCTTCTATCACATGATGACACAAAGGTCAGGTGAGCAGCTAAACTTCAGCTTCTATCACATGATGACACAAAGGTCAGGTGAGCAGCTAAACTTCAGCTTCTATCACATGATGACACAAAGGCCAGGTGAGCAGCTAAACTTCAGCTTCTATCACATGATGACACAAAGGCCAGGTGAGCAGCTAAACTTCAGCTTCTATCACATGATGACACAAAGGCCAGGTGAGCAGCTAAACTTCAGCTTCTATCACATGATGACACAAAGGCCAGGTGAGCAGCTAAACTTCAGCTTCTATCACATGATGACACAAAGGCCAGGTGAGCAGCTAAACTTCAGCTTCTATCACATGATGACACAAAGGCCAGGTGAGCAGCTAAACTTCAGCTTCTATCACATGATGACACAAAGGCCAAGTGAGCAGCTAAACTTCAGCTTCTATCACATGATGACACAAAGGCCAAGTGAGCAGCTAAACTTCAGCTTCTATCACATGATGACACAAAGGCCAGGTGAGCAGCTAAACTTCAGCTTCTATCACATGAAACAAAGGTCAGGTGAGCAGCTAAACTTCAGCTTCTATCACATGAAACAAAGGTCAGGTGAGCAGCTAAACTTCAGCTTCTATCACATGAAACAAAGGTCAGGTGAGCAGCTAAACTTCAGCTTCTATCACATGAAACAAAGGCCAGGTGAGCAGCTAAACTTCAGCTTCTATCACATGAAACAAAGGCCAGGTGAGCAGCTAAACTTCAGCTTCTATCACATGATGACACAAAGGCCAGGTGAGCAGCTAAACTTCAGCTTCTATCACATGATGACACAAAGGCCAGGTGAGCAGCTAAACTTCAGCTTCTATCACATGATGACACAAAGGCCAGGTGAGCAGCTAAACTTCAGCTTCTATCACATGATGACACAAAGGTCAGGTGAGCAGCTAAACTTCAGCTTCTATCACATGAAACAAAGGTCAGGTGAGCAGCTAAACTTCAGCTTCTATCACATGATGACACAAAGGCCAGGTGAGCAGCTAAACTTCAGCTTCTATCACATGAAACAAAGGTCAGGTGAGCAGCTAAACTTCAGCTTCTATCACATGAAACAAAGGTCAGGTGAGCAGCTAAACTTCAGCTTCTATCACATAGATGACACCAAGGCCAGGTGAGCAGCTAAACTTCAGCTTCTATCACATGATGACACAAAGGCCAGGTGAGCAGCTAAACTTTTGCTTCTATTCAACATGACACCAAGGCCAGGTGAGCAGCTAAACTTTTGCTTCTATTCAACATGACACAAAGGCCAGGTGAGCATCATAAGGGGTCTTTGGGCTGCACTTTGTCTGGTCCCTCACCTAGGACCTGTCTGCCTTGGGTGACCCTACTAGGGACATGAAGCCCCTGACAGCATAGCTCCTAGGATCATTGGGACATTCAAAACCCTCCACCACGGTAAGGTGGCAGCCCAGGGAGGGGGCTTGTATTGTATTGTAGTAATAAATAAAAGTGACCCATTTGGATGATATTTTAAATAAACAGCACTCTACAATAAATAAACTATATGAACAATAATAAAAATCTTAATAAATACAATAACAGTCAGAACCAGAACAATAAGCAGCAACAGACTGTTTACAATCTAACTAATCAAGTTTTTGTTCAGTAGCAGCAGTGTGGCTGTATTTGTCCTCATTACTGTACTCACAACTTCTTCTTGGTGGGACAGGTGGGACTGTGGGAAAAGTTCAGAGTTCAGTTCAGTCATCACACACTTCTTAGCTGCAGGTGGATTTACCTGAAGTGGATAAGAGAGCAGCTACCTCTGTCCCAGACTGGAAATAAAAAAACAAGAGGTTAAAAAAAAACAAGTTAATAAGATTATGATTAAAAAAAATATATATATTATTTAGATATTAATAATAATAAAAGAACAATGCCTCGAACGGTTGAATCTCTCACTCTTCATCATCATGGCAGGGCTTATCTGGTCCAGGGATTGTTGACAACATCAGTTATTTTTTTCATAAAGAGCTGAACTTTTTGAAGTGTTGACGTGATGAATGTCTCATAGCGACGCTCAGCAACTTTAAAGCCTGCGCATATAACAACGTTCAGACAGATTCAGAGATTTAAAAACTCATACAGCTTGTGTTATTGCTCTGGACCGCTCTGATTACCTGATGAAGTAGTTTTAAAGCAGCTTTTCGTTCACGTTCGGTTGACATAGTTTCCAACGCGTTCACGTGACGTGTTGCTGCTGCAGAGAGCTGCGTCACGCAGCTGCTCTAGAGTCTTCATGAAACAAAGTCCACACAAGCTGCGCGTGCGCTCATCTTTTGAAGAAAGCTATAACGTTCACAAACAGGAGACCGCACGAAATGCTAACGGCTAAATGCTGCGCGTGTTGCACGATAATAGCTCCGTGCTGAAACGCGCCCAGGAAATTTTTTTCAGCTGTGCATATATTCCCCTGTTAAGAACGTTTAATGAGTGAAAAACAGGGCTTAAAGATCTCCGGCACCCAGCCGGATTTCCGGCTTTTGACCAAACTGTAAAAAAAAAAAAAAAACTGCTCGCGCGGCTTCACAGGAGTAGGAGTCCGTTCATGTGTGCGCGCGTGTGTTTTTGAAGCGTGCAGCTCTTGTTTGGCTGCACTGCGTGTGCAGCGAATCAAAGCCCCCCCTCCCCCGCACACACACAGCCAATGTTCCCTCACTGCCCGGACATTCTCTGCGCACAATAAAATCTTTGCGCGCATCCAAATTAACTCGACAGCCTGCCGGTCGCCTCAACTTAAAATGATCGATGGACAGCGATTACATCCAATCACATTGAAGCTCACGTTGTTTTGACCAATCAAAATCCGGAAGGCGGGTCTTACAAGCAAGCAAGTTTGTCTGCAGCTTCAGTCAGATCATGCAGAAGTCACGGAGTTTGTCACACCGGGCAGGTACGTGGGTCAATTAGTGTTAAAACTACAGATTTTAAATCTCGTTGTTAGGTCAAGTAAAATCAGAGGTATGATAAATAATCCACACCACGTCTTTTATCTGAATAAAGTCAAATATCAACCGCGAGAAGCTGCACACTCGCACACACATGCACATACACACCGCTGAACACAAACTGTAAACAATCCCCGTCCTTTCTGAAGGAGGAAGTTATTTGTCAAGCACCAAATCTGTAGGAAAAATAAGAAAAAGATGCAGAAGCTGAACGGAGGTCAGTGCACGATAAAGTCACGTGATAAAGTCAGTGAGAGCGGGGTGATGAAGAGGAAGATCGTTAGAAGAGGAAGAGCAGAACCAGGCCAGGTGTGCAGAGGAGCAGGGCAGAACCAAGCATCAGTTTCTGAGCTCTGCAGATGTTGACCCAGGGACCAAGGAGGAAAATACACTTTTTAAAAACTTACAGTAAAATAAATATTTTGTCAATAAAAAAATAATACAGTAATGTGGAGATTTTAAACAAAAACCCTACAAGCATTAAAATAAAAATCATCTAAATTAGATACTGTATATTTATTAAAAGTGTAATACTGTCCTGAGTTTTTGCATAGTAGTTTTTGCATAGTATTAGTATGAAAGTATGAAAAGTTACACCAACACTAAAACACTAAACATTTAATAAACATAAGCATAAAATGAAATAATAAAAATTATTCATTCAGCTGGGAGTTGCAAAATCACTTATATTGAAAGCAAACTCATGGAAGTTGCTGCTGTAATCTGATTGTTTTAATAAGCCATGTAACTTTCTATGATCCCAGATTTATAACAGGTGTGTGGATAGTGCGCACATCCTGTTGCTCATAGTGGTCCTCTGTGTGCTCAGAGAGCTTGTGTGTATGCTCAGACACATGAAAAATTAGAGGGAACATTGCACACAGCTGAACATAAACAATCCCCCTCCCCCCCTCCTTTCTGACGGAGGCTTTCTAAACTAATTATTGAATCAAGTTACTTACTGGTATGTAGGTAAACATAGATGTTTAACCCTTTAAAATACACCAGAATACAGGAAATGGCATCTACTTTATTCCAAATTTTCTGGGGGAGGACCCCCAGACCCCCCCATGCTTCTGATGCCATACTGGTAAGACATTTTCCATCAGAGTTTTAACAGTCTGTGCTCACAAACATTTTCACTGCACAGAAACATCTGTGTGTTAATGCTGGAGATGACTCCAGCTTGCTGGGAGTCCTAACACCAGCTCTGTGGAACTTCCCTTTAGATTGTGATACAGTATTGAGTATTCTAAATTTATTGCAGATGAATTCACTGAACTGTGTCTGTTCAATGTGGCGTTGAGTCTTTTTTTGAGTTGTTTTTGCTGCAGGGCAGTTCTCTGGGGCACATATTTTTACATTAAGTTCAGATACATTGAAACCTCATGTAAGTCATTGTTACTTGAAGCTGAATTGTTTAAAAACAGTTAATTGCACTTTTCAGAGAGCATTTTTAATAAACGTTGGCAAAATGTTACGATTTTATTTTATCAACAACACAAAAAAGTTTCAGGCTCAGGATTTTTTTTCACTTTAAGCCCTGGAAAAAATAACCGAAACGGTACGCAGGTGAAGAATGAGATAAACCAGAGAAATATTATGCTTTCTGACTATTTTATCAAATTTAAGTGTATTCATTAAAACTGACCATATACTTAGTGTCAGGCTGACTTTTTTAGTGAGGCAGCTTTTGCTTTGAAGACACTGATTATGTGGGGGAGGTAAGGGCCCTACTCTTTTTCACATATAACTTTGTTTTTATTGGCAAAAGTTGCAACAATCTAGTCAAAGTAACAAATGTTATCCCTCACCCGTGCCTTGCACCGACTCACACAAAAACATGTTTGTGTTAAGATGAGAGTGAAGTCATTATAGACACGCACGCACACGCACCACGCATACACATTCACACAACTCAAAGGTATAAAATAGGAGGCGCTCGGATGGATTTCTGAGGTCTACCGTGGGTTTGATCAACGCCCGGTGTTTGTTGCATTGATGACATCTCCTGCCGAACGAAGAGGCTTCCTCGTTGGTATCAACGGTGAGGGATTTGATCCTTTACATCAATGCCTTTTGAGTGTGTGTAAAAGCTTGAGGCTTGCTGTTATTCGTGGCGGGGTTTAAATTGATACTCGATCCTAGCAAATAACAGTGTGTGTGTGTTGTTATTGAGCATGTTTATGCTTTGCAGAGTTTTATTGTATCTGTGGCAACTTTTTATTAAAGCATACTGAAGTACACAGTTCTGAGAGTGTGTTTTCATTGTGCCGACCTTTTTCCCGAGTCCTGCACATTATAAAATAAAATATCTTAAGACATTTTGGCGCTGCGAGGAGCAGGGTATTGGAGAAAAAGGCTGTACAATGTTTACGAAAAGAGATAAAACAGATGCAGGAGTGAAAACTGAGTTGGTGGAAGGGTGGAGTGATGTCCAGTACCAGCAGATTGCTGCATGTTTGCGAGACAGAGGGGGACGCCCTTCTCCTTGTAATGATGCTTTAAATGCTGAGAATTCAGATGATTTTTTGACGGCTTTGAAAACAGTAGAAGTTAAAAAAGGGGCACCTGTGTGTGGTTTGCAGAAACCTGTGTGGATTTGTGCGACTGCATGGAAAAGCTTACATGAAAAGAATCAGCAAATACAGGCGCAAATGTTGAAGTACAAGGCCGCTTCGGAGGAAGCGCAGACAGACTGCTTGTTGCAGAAACAGCATGTGCAATTATTAAATCAGCAGCTGGAGAAAATGACAGAACTTGTAGGAGCGGTGACGCAAGTTACCATGCTGAAGAGTGAAAAGTACAGGAGGAAAAAACGAAGCGTCTCCCAAAACAGAGTCAGAGCTTTTGCCGCTGGGCTGGGTTCTGATTTTGACCCAGCAAGTTGGGATGAGAGTGATAAAAATGATTGTTTTTGGGACAAAAAGCAGGACGTGAGCAGTCGGGTGGAGGTTGCTCCTCCTGTCTCCTTGGTCCCCAGTCAACTGACGACGCGCGGGCCAAAAAGGGATGCTCAGAAAAACACGGGACCCACTCGCTCTGCTCTCTGGAGAGCATTGATTCAATCAGGGGTTTCTCCTAATGAGATAGACGGGTTGCCTACGGAACAATTGAGGTCCAGATGTCAACAGGAAAAGTTAAAAGTGCATTGTGCTGGTTTTGACTTGGAAAATTTAACACGGGCCCTGAGTGACGTTTTCAAAGCAGCTCCTGCTCTCACCACTTCCTCAGCTGAGCTCAGACCCATTTGCAGCTGTGCAGTGGGGGAGCGGAGCGGGGAGAGGAGCCAGGCTGCTCATGTTGAATCAGACCGAGACTCCTCTGAAAACGAGGTCTGCCGTGGGTCTGATCAACGCCCGGTGTTTGTTGCATTGATGACATCTCCTGCCGAACGAAGAGGCTTCCTCGTTGGTATCAACGGTGAGGGATTTGATCCTTTACATCAATGCCTTTTGAGTGTGTGTAAAAGCTTGAGGCTTGCTGTTATTCGTGGCGGGGTTTAAATTGATACTCGATCCTAGCAAATAACAGTGTGTGTGTGTTGTTATTGAGCATGTTTATGCTTTGCAGAGTTTTATTGTATCTGTGGCAACTTTTTATTAAAGCATACTGAAGTACACAGTTCTGAGAGTGTGTTTTCATTGTGCCGACCTTTTTCCCGAGTCCTGCACATTATAAAATAAAATATCTTAAGACAGCAGGTGGACCGAACCGAACGTGGTGGACCGAAACGGTTCGGTATACCCACTACAACCGTTACATGCCTAATATATATATATATATAAAGGTGTTTTAAACCCTTCCCACACTCTCGCAATATTCTAAACAATGGCTCTCATGCACGAACATGTTCGTATTTTTATCCTAAATTTCTCCTACTTATGCCACGTCAGATTCAACAAACTTCTATCCACAGGAAAAGTGTGTAAACGAGCTGCGTAAATTTAATGAATCCCACCTGTTCTATCCACCTGCGCGTGCTCGCGGAGAGGTCATTTACATAATTCCCACCCCTCAAAACACCATATAAGGCCACGTTTCCTGCCTTTTGACAGCAGGAAGTGTCCATTCATTCAAAATCAAGAAGTAAAAAGAAGAACTTCACGCGTTCGGAGATTGAAGTTCTGCTCTCAGTCGCGCTGTGGCGCACCGCTACCCCCCCCCCCCCCGCAAGTGTCGGATGTGTTTTTGAACAGAAGCATTTTAAAATGTCTCGAAACTACAGTTAACTTCATATTAATATTGTAGTGCATATGTTGTGTCTCCCGTGGGTCGTACAGTATCAGAAATCAAGAATAAATGGTTTGATCTGAAAATGGCTTCAAAGAAACGTCTCGCCGCAGCACGGACAGGAGGTGGTCAAGGAATAGTCTGCGTTACCAAGATGGATGGACAATAAATGCCATGCTGCAAGACGCGTGCCAACATGTTTTGCAGCATAAATGAGTCATGCGCTCCTCCTGGTCATCGCCTGTTGTTGTCGTTATCCATTGTTATCATTCTTCGTTTAAAATTCAGGTCTCTCTGGTAAATGAGTCCCAGAGGCTTCATTTATTTTTTAGAGTGGATATGTTCTTCAAAGTGTTTAGCATAATTTTGCCGTTTATATGTAATGCCATGATAAATTTATGTTTATACTGTTTAAAAACTGCCTTTGTTTTAAACAACGGGGTGGGTTGCAAGTTGGGCTTGTTTTGGGGCTTGTTTTAAATAGCGAATCGCTTGTTTGTGCTTGTTTTCATGGGGCTGGTCGCTTATTTCTGTTGCGAGATCTGGCAACACTGCACTGATCAGCTGCAGGAGGGAGTTTATCCTGCAGTTTGGGCTGCACAGAGGTGCAGAAGTAAGCTTTTTGCAGCTCTGGACTGCACATTTGTTTAGTAGTTGCTAAATAATTTGAAATAGTTTATTTAAAAAAAATTCATGCAGAATGCAGATCGTGCAGATTATCCATCTATCAACTACGGTGGCCGAGGGGTGCAAACGCGCTGCAAAAAGAAAACAGCGCTCCAAAAGTTGAAACACGCATCAAAATGAAAACAACAGCGTTACAAAAGTTGAAACATGCATCAAAATGAAAACAGCAGCGTTCCAAAAGTTGAAACACGCAACAAAATGAAAACAGCAGCTTTCCAAAAGTTGAAACACGCAACAAAATGAAAACAGCAGCTTTCCAAAAGTTGAAACACGCATCAAAATGAAAACAGCGCTCCAACAGATGAGGCGCACTGCAAAAGATAAGTCGCGCTCCCAAAAGGGGACGACCTGCAAATACAGAACGAGCTGGAAAGCTACAACGGAAGTGCTCCAGACCACTAGGGGCAGTCGAACAAAGAACAAATCATAAGCATATTATAGTTTTCGGAATGGCAATAGTTATTTGTGTATTTTAACTTATTTATTACTGAAGAATATTTTACACATCGAAACTATCTCGCTGTATTTGTTTTAATACTGTGCGATAGAGAGACGATGTATTGATGCTCGGTTGGCTTAGTGGTCTAACACATTGCCTCGAATGTGGGAGACCTAGGTTCGATTCCCAGTCTCGGAAATTTTTGTGGTATTAATTTCTTTTTTTTTTTAAAGCCTTTTGTTTTGGATAAATCGGGTGGAATAGATAAATACATCTACATGTTTATTCTTTGTTGTTGCTTGGTTTATGTTGGTGGCTAGAGTTTTAGTTTGTTTTAGGCAGCAGGCGTGGGGAGGAGGTTGGGGGTTGTCACGCCTCCTCCAGCAACAACCTAAAACAAGCTAAAAGTCTTGCCAACAACATAAACCAAGCAACAACAAATAATAAACATGTAGATGTATTTATCTATTCCATCCGATTTATCCAAAACAAAAGGCTTAAAAAAAAAAAAAATTAATACCACAAAAATTTCCGAGACCGGGAATCGAACCCAGATCTCCCACATTCGAGGCAATGTGTTAGACCACTAAGCCAACCAAGCATCAATACGTTACCCCTCTATCGCACATTATTAAAACAAATACAATGGGATAGTTTCGATGTGTAAAACATTCTTCAGTAATAAATAAGTTAAAATACACAAATAACTATTGCCATTCCGAAAACTATAATATGCTTATGATTTGTTCTTTGTTCGACTGCCCCTAGTGGTCTGGAGCACTTCCGTTGTGGCTTTTCTATTTGCAGCTCGTTCTGTATTTGCAGGTCGTCCTCTTTTGGGAGCGCGACTTATCTTTTGCAGTGCGCCTCATCTGTTGGAGCGCTGTTTTCATTTTGATGCGTGTTTCAACTTTTGGAACGCTGTTGTTTTCATTTTGATGCGTGTTTCAACTTTTGGAACGCCGTTTTCTTTTTGCAGCGTGCTGTTCTGTTTTTGCTGCGCGTTTGCACCCCTCGGCCACCGTAATCAACCAATTGTGTGTCATGCCCAATCTTACTTTGTAAAACCGCGATAGAGAAAGTCTGCGATAATGAAAATGAAGTAGCGAGGGACTACTGTACTGCAGTTTCCTCCCACAGATTAAAACATGAATGTTAGATTGATTGGTAACTCTAAATTGTTTCTAGGTGAGAGAGAGATAATGGTTGTTTGTCTCATTTGTCACTATGTGTCCCTGTGATGGACTGGAGACCTGTCCAGGGTGTCTCCCGCCTCTCGCACAGTGATTGCTGGATATGGGCACCAGTGACCCCCCCCGCCATGACCTGAAAAGGAAGAAGCGGGTAAAGATAATGGATGGATGGATTTCAGACAGTGGTGATGAGAGGATTGTGAGATGGGATAGTTTTTTTTCTGCTTTGGTCGGACTGTTTTTTAATTTTATTTACCCTTTATTTATCCAGGTATTTATCCAGGTTTGATTTGTTCCTGTCTTTGATTTTATACATCTACCTTATAATGTTTTTGCTAGTTTTTTGATACTTTGTTAAAAAAAAAAGAAAATGTATTTCTCTCTTTTGTTTTTTTCTCTTTTGTTTTTCTATCGTTTATTGTTTAAGGAAATTCTACCATTGCTGTTCATCATTCTTTAGTTTTAGCAGGTCGCTTTCGTAAATGGGCCCATGAGGCTCAATAAGATTTACCTGACTAAATAAAGGTTGAATGAATGAAAAAAGGTAGTCTCATTGAGCCGCGAGAACTCATTTTCAAGAGAGAAGACCTGTTTTAGGGAGCAGATGGTGGGGGTTAAGGGCCTTGCTCAGGTGGGTGGGGGCAAATGAGGGTGGAGGCAGGTGTGGATGTTTCACCTTTTTCCCCCCACATTTTTATGTTGTCTGTACCGGGGCTTGAACTGGCGATCTTCCGATCACTGGCTCACTGTCTCTAACCACTGTGCCACCACTCCCCTACTGTAGATGGACTGTACTTATATAAAACCTTTCAAGTCAACCAAGCTACTTAAACTGTCTCACAACACAATCTGTTCTTTTATTTACTCAACAAGATAATCTGAATAAATCATTTTGTAGTCTAATCAGAGTTTTAGATTCATTCAACTTTTATTTAAACAGATTAGTCTAATTGAATCACGAGGACTCTTACAGCAGAGACCTGTTTTCAACAAAGAACACAGATGAGTTACAGACAACAGTAGACATATAAAAGCATATAAATGAAAAGTAAATAAAAGAAATGCTATAAAAATGAAACAAAAACAAGCTCCCGTTCACACTCTGATTGGGTACATCAGTGAGAAGTTCAAAGTCTTTCCCAAGGGCAATTTGACATTTATCTGCACACTAGTGCAAATACACCTCTCATTGGAGGAAGATTGCTCTAACCACTGATCCACAGCTGCTGGTTCAAATTGACTTATAATGGAAAAATAAATATGGTCAGTAAGAGTGATTTGGACCTGCAGTTAAAAAACAGGTAATTTGGCAATATGTCCTTTCTCTTACCCTGTTTATGTGTTTCCATGCAAAGACACATCGAAATGTGTTTTATGCCTCAACAGTTTTGGAACAACTCTCACATCTAAATGTATTCCTCTAAGAGTCACTACACACCCACATGCCACTGCTTTCACACTAACACCCTTAACACACAGTGGTTTAAAAGGATCAGTCTTTCACTTTTAAAGTGTCTCTCTCATTAAAGAGAATTTTTGGCAGAGGATGCTGAGGAGGAAGGATCCTGGTTTTCCCAGTAGACCCTCAACACAGAGCTCCATTTATTACAAGGACAGGAGGACAGACTTCAGCTTGTTTATATTTTACATTTTCTTAACCTCAGGATATCCTGATGCATGTTCAATAATCCAGGTAGAAAAGAAAAAAAATGTAAGTCTGGTCCTTTGGACATTCAAAAAACAAAACAAAATTAAAATAGGCCTTCGCAGCGCTTCACTGCTCAGGTCTAAAAATTGTAGAAACGTTTCAGGATTTCTCCTTAAGCCTGGCTTCTGAGTTAGTGGGGAGTCGAACAATACCTCTTGAACGGTTGAATCTCGCACTCATCATCATCAGGGCAGGGCTTTAATGAGCTCCAGGGCTTGTTGACAATATCAGTTTTAGTTTTTTCATAAAGTGCTGAACTTTTTGGCTGACGTGTTGACGTGATGGATGTTCGTAGTGACGCTCAAGAGCTTTAAAGCCTGCACATCAACAACGTTCAGACGTAGATTCAGAGATTTAAAAACTCATACAGTTTGTGTTATTGCTCTGGACCGCTCTGATTTACCTGATGAAGGATGTTTAAATGCTGCTGTTAGCGGTCTTTGCAGCAAACTGCTTTTCCTCGTTCCCGCTCAGATGGCGTTGTTTCAAGCGCGTTAACGTTAGACGTTTGCTGCTACAGATCCAGTCTTGTGAAACAACGTCCACACACAGCTTTGGATTTGGGCTCGTCTTTTAACAAGAAGGCCATAACGTTCCCAAACAGGAGACCGCACACGAGATGCTAGGCGGCTAAATGCTGCGCGTGCTGCAAGATAATAGCGCAGTGCTGAAATGCGCCCAGGAAATGTAGTTCCGCGGCGCATATATTCTCCCGTTAATAATGTTTTATGAGTGAAAAATAACCGAAACGGTACGCAGGTGGACAGAACCGAACGTGCCGTACCTAAACGGTTCGGTACACCCACGTGTACCGTTACATCCCTAGTTGACTCTATGACTGAAATGCTGAGAAATGAACAAATTTGTCACAAGCGAATTAAACTCCGGTCCAGCGTGGCTGCGGGAGGGTCTGGAGATTTCCTGGTGTGCTGGTCTGATGTGTGGGCTGCAAGACCAGCGCTCCCTGTTTTTTTATTTTATTTTTTAGAACTTTTTATTAACATATAAACACAGAACACAGCCTCCCCCCCGACCTGTCAATCAATTCAGTAGGCGTGTCAGCAAATGTCCAATCAGCAACCTCAATTTGTCCAGTAGGTAAACGCTCTGCGCTGCAGCTGCTCAAACGACATCAAGAATTTGGTGCAAAAACGCGAGAATGTACGCGAGAACGTACGCTGAGGTGTGGGGCTGCACTGTCTGCGTATAGTACACGCGTACGTACGGACGTACGCAGAGCTATACTGGAGCCATTACAGTTCTGTTATTGCTGGTATCACTCAGCACCTTGTGAATAGCAAGCAACCATCAGGGTGCTAACGATCCATTGTTAGGCTGATGGTCCTCCTTAATCACGTGAGCAGCTGGTTTCGGCTGTCAGCAGCAAACTGGTTGATCCACTATGAGAAGGGGCTATTTATAAGACTGAGATGAATACAGCACCTCAGACTGTAGAAGTCTTTCGGACGAAAGACGAAACGTTTCTACAATTTTTTGTTTTGTTTTGTTTTTTGAATGTCCAGAGGACCCAGTGTTGCCAGGTGTACGATAATTATCGTATTTGTACGATAATTTTGCCCTCTGTACGATGTACGATCAATAATCCCGAAAAAGGCCAAAAATACGATAATTTGACAGTTCCTTGAATGTGTAGTTGTGATCGGTTTCCATCAGCCTGCCGCAACGGTCTGTCTGAGTTTTTTTGTGAACCCTGAATGCATCTTGAAATTCCAGCCAATCGTGCTTTTCTAAATGTGACCTAAGAGTGACGTGCGTGCGTTTGCCTCAGAACAACGGCCATGATTGGCTGAATAGCCCGCTGCGCCCGCCCCATGAGTTAGAAAATAAGAAAAAGCAGAGCCGTGTCTCGTGTGACACCGGTCTGGAAGAAGAAGTGATGAAAGTGAGAGAACATTTATATAAAGTTAAATGTTAAATGATAATTAAGAAATATATTAAGAAAATATACATTACTGATACAGGAAGACATTTACACAACAAAAAAGGTAGGATATACAAGGAAAGCAGGAAGAAACAGGAACTTACTCGCATTAGAATAGGACACACAGACCTTAATAAATTTCTTAAAATAATTGGAAAGCTTGCAACAGGACTTTTTTGTGACATGTGCACCAGCAATCTCCCTGAAACGGTTCAACATGTCTTTATGGGATGTCCAAGGTATGAAACAGAAAGAATGCATTAACAAAAATAAATAAATAAAATTAATATTAAATTTACAATTAGGGATGTTTTTAGTAGTGATATCAGTAAAGTTTTGACGGACGTACGATAATTTCCCTCAAAATACGATAATTTTGGGGCTCTAGTACGATAATCCTACATTTCTCACCTGGCAACACTGAGAGGACCAGATTTAACTTTTTTAAATTAATCTCAGGATGTGTGAGTGGCACAAAATATGCTGCAATCATTTTTTTTAACCAGTTGGTCCAACTGGACTGCTTCAGTAATCATTGGGTGGGATTAATACATTCTAGTTATAGTGGTTTTGTTGTAATGAATTTTTTGACTCATTGGCTTCTCCTTGAATTGTCATTTTACCTTGGTGGAGGAGTTTCTGTGCCTGAATGAACCTAGGAACTATGCTGCCAGGGGACAATTGTCACTGGTAGGGTCTCCCAGGACAGATTAGTCCTAGGTGACAAACCAGACAAAGAGCAATTCAGAAGATTCGTATAGACAGACCGTAGCAAGGAGTTTGATGTCCCTTGCCCTGATGTGGGTTACTGAGGTCCCACCTTGGAGTCTGGTCTGGGTACGGGGCTTGTTGACGAGTGCCTGGTGACTGGGCCTCTATGTATGGGGCCCGGTCATGTTCAGACCAGAGAAGTTAAATGATTTTGCCTTCCAGTGAGTCCTGCAGGAGAGGCCATACAGGTCTGATGCATAAATCCTTGGGTGGTAGCCAAAAGCAGTGATTCCAGACCTTATTCCACTCTGGAGTTGTCCATGGTGAGAGGTAGTTGGTGGGGCCTACTCATAGCCCCCACCCCTCGGCTTGGTGTCTGTGCATTTCCCCAAGTTGCTTCTCTGCACCTTTGGTAGGTAGGATGGGCTCTGACTGTTGTTTGTGCCTTAACACTGAACAGCTGTTCAGAGTATCCGGCTTTCTTGGAGTCCTTAGAAAGGGTGCTGGGATTCCTTTATTCTGATGTGGGACTTCAGTGCCCACGTGGGTAGCAACAATGTGACCTGGAGGAGCGTGACTGGGAGGGACGACCTCCCTGCTCTGAACCCAAGCTGTTCTGTTATTGGACTGGTTTGTCCATCACAAGTATCTTGTTCGAATGTAAGGGTATCCACAAGTGCACATAGCATCAGGACGCCCTGGGTTGCAGATCTATGATAGACCTTGTAGTCGTGTCATCTGATCTGTGGCCATGTGTTTTGGACATGGGTGACGAGAGGAGCTGAGGTGTTAACTGTGAGCTGCCACCTGGTGGTGAGTTGGGTCAGATGGTAGGAGAAGATGCCGGACAGACCCAGCAGACTCAAACATGTAGTGAGGGTTCACTGGGAATGCCTGGCAAAAGAACCAGTCAGAAGTATCTTCAACTCACACCTCTGAGAGAGCTTCAGCCATACTCCAGCAAGGGCGATGGACACTGAGTCCAAGTGGGCCGGGTTCTGCGCCTCCATTGTCAAAGTGGCTGCCTTGAGCTGTGGCTGCAAGGTTGTTGGTGCAGGTTAATGAGTCTGTTAAGCTGAAGTAGAAGTCCTATCAGGCATTGTTGGATGGTAGGACTCTAAAGGCAGCTGAGGAGTATCAGCGAGCCAAGTGGGCTGCAGCCCTGGCTGTTGCTGAGTCAAAAGCTCAGGTGTAGGAGGAGTTTGTTGAGGCCTTGGATAAAGACTCTTGATCTGCTCCAAGGAGATTCTGGCAGACCACCAGGCAGCTTAGGCTGGGAAAGCTGCACTTTACCAATACTGTGTTCAGTGAAGGTGGCATGCTGCTGACCTCAACCAGTGATGTCATCAAGTGGTGGAAGGAATACTTCTCTGACCATCTCACTCCCACCAACACGCCTTCATAGAGGAAGCTGAGTCAGGACTGTTGCTCTAAAACAAAAATAAGTTGCTCTGCCACATTTTCTGAAACTTCTGTCATGAAGAGCAGCTTTGAAATGTGCTGGTAATTATTTGGCTGTGATGGATTCTGACTGACTGGGTTTATCAAATATGGCTTCAACAACAGCTTGTCTGAGATAAATGGGGAGGAAGCAAATTTAAAGGAGACAAATTTATAATATCTAAAATGGTCAATGCAATCAGGTTAACTTGTAAAACTTTTAAAAGGCTTTTTTAAAGAAGACTTCAAGTTGGCTTCATATTGTCTTCTTTGCAACAACACAGATGTCTTGCAGATTAACAGTAACATTAAACATTACAACCACAGCAGAGAAAATAGTAACCATAGAATTAAACTGGGTATATTTGTGATTGTACTATAGCAAAATCTGCATTACAGTAAAATATTTGTTGTTAAAGTTGATTTTTTTTTAATAGAATGTTTTACATTTATGACTAAAATGTTTACATAAACATTTTCTTAGTTTTTCTAAAACGTTCTTTCATTGAGCTCAATTTCTAAATCATGTTGTGTTTTTAAGTCCGTTTTTAAGATACAGTATTAGGAAAACTTTCAATGTGTGGTGAATTGCAATGATGTTAATTTCAATAAACCTTCATTTTCCTCACAATACGTTTTCCATCATCACTTTCTTCTATGCAGGTCGTTGATTTTAAATAAAAGGACAGTTTCATTAAATTCTATATACATTATTTCACTTCAGTTTTTTTTTTAGAAGAGCAATAAATAAAATCATATGTAAACTTCGGGGACCTCAAACCAAGTTAATTGTTAACTTTAACAGATTTAGTAACAGATCTGTTGTTTCCTCATCTTTAGAACCTCTGGGGAAGCGAAGCAGTGAGCGAAAACTGAGGAGGAACCCCCTACAGATGATGTACAGAGGTGACCAGGTCAGTCTGTCGACACACAGCTTTTTATCTCCTGAACTTTGCAACTTCTTTTTACTTTTCTGAACCAGATTTTGATATCCGACAAAGGATTGGCCTCAATTTTGAGTGTTGTTTATTTAAATGATTAATTCTTTGGTGGAACGGTGGTGCAGTTTGTAGAGCTGTTGCCTCTCAGCGAGAAGGCCACTGGTTCAAATCCCAGCCCGCAACCTTTCTAGGTGGAGTTTGCATGTTCTTTCTGTGCTGCGTGGGTTTTCTCCAGGTACTCCAGTTTCTTCCCACTTATCAAAAACATGCATATAGACCCATTTACAGCCTACGTCATCAAGCAGCTGCGCGCGCACCGTGGCCACAGCAGTATGGCGGCTCGTAGTGTATTATCAAGCTACGCTAGCGGGTTATCGGTAATTGATCGCAAAGCTTACTTTAATAAGTTAACTTTGAGCAATGGCCATCAGCTTCCTGATCCGTGTACAGTTACTGAATGGGAGGATGACGTGAGTAAGTGGCCTAGCATTCAGTGGCCTGATATTTACACGTATTTGGTGGAGAAACCTAGCGTGTACACAAGAGAAAAACTACGAGCATACAAATCACTCGATGCGTATGACTACGTTGTTTGTGGACATGTACAGGAAGTGCTATATAATGATATGGACGCAGATTTCTGTGTTTTAAAGTCCAAAGTCCTCCCCAGTCAGAGACAAAGCGTAAAGAGTACAATGTATGAGGCTTGGGTAATCGTCAACAAAGTGGAGAACTACATTCTCACAGCAAACTGCACCTGTATGGCAGGGTAAGTTAATTTTGGTTCTTGATATGCATAATTTGCTTCTGTTTTAGGCCACTGAAATTTTAGATTTTACATTCTTTTCAGTGTAAAATGTTTTATTTGCATTGCTCAGATAACTTAGTCATTACATATTCAAAAATATTCATCCAGAGGTCACAGTGGCTTGAATTACAGAAGCTAATGAAAATCACAAATGTTTATTTACAATCAAAGTCAGAACTTAGTCAGGAAACATTCAAAAGTGACATTTACACCATAACATGTTAGTAATTTCCAACATTTCAGTCTAGGATCATGCTGTAGTCATGCAGCTGCCATACTGTTCAAAGTCGAGCTCGCAGTTAGGATGGGCAGGACAGAGAAGGCAGCAGTTACCTCCGGTGTGTGCATGTGGAAAGAGAGTCGAAGAGAGGTCAAGCCAGCTCCACTGAGTGAAATCAAGTTCACCAAAACTAAGAGGCTACGCAAGCAGTTTCCAGCAGCATCAAAACCTACTCACAAGAACAGTGAGACACCCAGAGGCATGTAGATGTTGACAGAGGCAAAATAAGGCCCACTTTGATAATTATTAAATTTTCAGGGACTCCAGACTACTGTAACTTCTTTATACAGTACAAGTAACAAAGTTCACACTCATTTCATTTTTATTCATAACATGCATTGGCCTCTACTCCTAATTAAAAATTGTTTGAGCGACTAAAGCATTTAATTATAAATCATTATTAATAGAGAAGTGGCTAAAAACATTGTTAACAGTCTGAACTTCACAGGTAAAATAGAACCCAGCTGAGTGCAGTGTGGAGCCCTGCGTTTACATTTCCATCTCACTTTTGAAGATGTGGATGTAATATACCACCCTAACTATCTTTGTTTGTTTTTTTAATAGTGCTGACAGATGACGACATCCTAGAACTGCGGGCTGTGGACCCAGATTGTGCAGTGCTGACGAGCTTCGACAACAGTGACACGGACACAGCTTCATCTGACGAAAACTATGAGGAGCATGGAGATTTACCGGAGCCCTTAACTGCTTTATTCAGCACATCATCCAGAGACCTCACACCCGATGAACTAAAGGTGAAATGTGAGGAAACATTTCACCTGCTGAAAACTAAACACACACCTGATCAGTGCAAAAGGCTGGAAGCTGTGACCCGACAGCAGTCAAAGTCTATGGAGTGGAACATCCATAGAGCTGGTCGAATCACAAGCACCAAATTTCATCGTGCCACCACTTCGGACATGATCAGCAACACATATCTGATGGATGTAATGCAGTACAACCACAGAGATTTAAATGTACCATCTGTGCTGTGGGGACAAAACATGGAGGAAACTGCACGACAAACATACACTGATTTAATGGCCAAAACACATGAAGATTTTTTTTGTTTGGACAACTCTTTCACTTTAAAGCAATCACACCCATACTACCATCAGATCCAACTCCACATGTTTGTGTTTGATGTCAAATACTGTGACTTTGTGTTGTGGTCAAAACAACAACTTATTCTACAGCGTGTTATAAAAAATCTAGCGTTTCTACAAGAGACCCTGCCAAAAGCTCAAAACCTTTTTATCTCAGGTTTGTTGCCAGAACTCCTGACCAGAAGACACGATCCTGCCTTTGAGTACGGCAAAATGATCAGCTGTGTTAAGTGCAATAACTCCTTTCACTACAGCTGTGCAAAAATCAAAAGGAAATCAGCAACTTGGATCTGTGAGGAATGCCAGATGTTTTTGGCCTAAATGTAAAATGCCATGAATTTGTGCATAAATAAGTAAGAAATGTCAGTTTTTTTTATACTTTATGTTGTGTACCAACATTTTTTTGTCATAGGTGGTCTGTTATTTACCTTGATCTTTGCAGCCATTCATAATCTGATGTTGATTGTTTTAAATAAATCTTATATTAAACATCTTAATTTTTTGGTAGGCTTCTAATCTGTTTTTCATGTCAAATTCAATTATTAGGATTAATTTTGAACCACATTGTACCTGTATATACAATTTGGAAGAAATACACAGGTTCTAATTTAATTAAATCGTTTGTTTATTGTTAGACAGGTGACA
>JBBPBX010048365.1:4502-25775 GCA_038048925.1 Garcialebias charrua | reverse complement strand
GTTCCCTGAGATTACTTCTTTTGTGAATTGACGCTATATAAATAAACTGAATTGAATTGAATCTTAGAACATCTTTACTCAGCAAACACAACAGTTTAGGTCAAAATACTATAATTTTAAAGCCACAGTACTGTACTACAGTTCATAATTTCTTATCTGGCAACCCGACTGACATGAAAGCTACAGCATTTTTCATGTTAACCAGCTTATTTTTTGTTTATTACCCCCAATAAACATTGAAAAATCCCAAATGTTTCCACAGGTTGTTTTCGTGTAAACGGGGCCTTTAAATAGTAGGTAGATCACTTTGACTTGATCATTTTAAAAGTAGCTCGCATGCTGAAAAAGTCTGAACACCTCTGCACTAGACAGTGAGTTCGGGTTCCTAGAAAACATCAGTTGTTCTAGCTACTACTAATAACAATAACAATAATTTCAATAACTTGAAGACAATAGGTCCAGCAGTGTATACTACTTGTTTACTCTAAAGCCCCTTTTCCACAGGTCCAACTTGGGCCTGCTTTAACCTGCTCAGACTGGTTCCATGTTCTTTTCCAGAGGGACTTTGTCGTGGAGCCGGCCTGTTTTTTCAGTACCTACTTTTCTGCAGTTCCACTGAGTGCAAGCAGGACCGTAAAACATGATGTCAGTGCACTGTCGGTCACTGATTGGTCAGGGGGAGGAGTCACTGGATCTTTCAGAAACTTTTCACACCAATCTGCCATTTGCAATTTCTTGGAATCTGAAGCAGCGGCTGGACCTATTTTAAAGATTTTAAAAACAATAATGACAACACCACGGTCTAATGCTGAAGTGCAGGCGTTTTTTGTGCTTGGTGGCCGATGACAAAATTCAGAACGAGCTAGATGGAGTTCCGCCGGTCTCCACGGTCCTCTCCCCCGGAGCCTCAGAGCCATGCAGGCAGGGCGTCATCTCCCTGGCTCCGAGTTCCGCTGGTCACCAAAGAAGATCCTCCGTGGTGCCAACTCGGGGCTCCAGATCCCGGCCTTGCGGGTGCTGCGGGCTCTGAGCTGTGCTAGTCACTACGGAGGATCAAATGAGCTTGTGACTCGCAGAAGACCGTTGCCCGGACCCCAGCCTCGCATAATCATGAAGGCCGAACCCAGATCCCAGCAAAGAGGTGGATTGGGACGGGTCTGGATGGACGATAGAAATGATTTTGAAAAATCTAAAAAAGCTAAGTCTGGTCCTCTGGACATTCAAAAAACAAAACAAAACAAAGCAAAACAATTGTAGAAACGTTTCGTCTTTCGTCCGAAAGACTTCCTCAGTCTGAGCTGCTGTATTCAGCTCAGTCTTATAAATAGCACCCTCTCACAGTGGATCAACCAGTTGGCTGATGACAGCCGAAACCAGCTGCTCACATGATCAAGGAGGACCATCAGCCTAACGATGGATCGTTAGCACCCTGATGGTTGTTTGCTATTCACAGAGGGCTGAGTGATACTAGCAATAACAGCATTGTAAGAGGGGGACAGTTGAACCCGGAGGCCTCCACCTCTGTTTAATGATGGACGGTTTCTTTTCACAAAGATGGCCTCCTTTACTCCTCTCTCAAACCATCGTTCCTCTCTATCAAGGATGTGAACATCTTCATCCTTGAAAGAGTGACCGCTGGCCTGGAGATGAGTGTAGACCGCAGAGTCCTGACCTGATGATGTTGATCTTCTGTGCTGGGCCATCCTTTTGGCCAGTGGCTGTTTAGTTTCCCCGATATAAGACTGATCACATGTAACCGGATGGTTTTAGTTCATTGGAAGAGTGGCTGTAAATTCCCACTCTGGTTTGGGCCCCTGAACACACCTTGTTCTGTTCCTCCACCTTCAGTGTGGTTTGGCTCATTAGTGTTAATAAGCGCCGGGTGTGGATGCCAAACATTCTTCTCCAGGGTGTTGGCTGTTTAGTCTCTTGCCGCATGTGGCTGTAGTGAGTACTGCTGCAGTGTTCATGGAGTTGTGCAAAGCCCTGAAGCACAAGCTAAGGACATATGCCAGTGGGTGGCAGATTATCACTACAACTAATTGAATGTGCTTGTTAGTGGGATTGTGACTGATTAAGATTGCTACGGTTGCTATATTGTGCTCCCAACTCTGTGCCTTGTTTTAAACCGTATGTGCTCTCATGTGGCTGGCATTGTGTTCCCTTGGTGTTAAGTGATTTGGAGTTGTGCTAGCCCTTTACAACTGGCATGGTAGAACCACCATAGCATAAATGCATCTAATAAAGGCTGTTTTAATATTGAAAGGAATTAATAAAATATATATTGTATACAACACTTCTGTTTTTGTCATTTGAAGCCAGGCGTACCTGCGTATTTGTAATAGGGAAGCCCTAGACTATTTACAGTCTACCAGTTGGCTTTAGAGTCACATCCTCTGAGTCACAATCCGGGCCTTCATAGCCCGTGTTACATTTACTGGCGTTGTTGGTAGGGTCTGGCTGATAAGGCAGTTTGTGTGTGTATATACAGTATATATATTTTATTTAATTATCTCTATTCTAAAGAGCATTTAGAAGTTGGGAGCATAATAGGCTAACAGTAGGCACATCGTGGGACCTAGCTGGATACCCCCCGACAGTGAAGAAGGACCCACCTCCCCGTTCCTATGGCAGAGGAACTTGAAGAACTCCGGGCTCGAGTCCAGCAGTTGGAGGCCGATAGGAGTCGTCTGCAACAGGAACGGGACGTTGCACTGGCAAATTCAACTCAACATGATGCACCAGCTGGTCCCAGTACACGTACAGCTCTGGGGAGCATGGGGACAACTGACCGCATCATCTACCTGCCAAGGGAGCGAAAGTGTCCAACCTTCAGGGGGACTCATGGTATTGGGGTTGAGGAGTGGGTAGAAGAAGTTTGTACCAGCATGCAAGTTCGGCATGTTGAACCCACAGATCAGGCTGCTTTCATTTTTGACCATCTCGAAGGTGTAGCTCGGGATGAGATTAAATATAGACCATTAGCTGAACATGAGAATCCAGAAACTGTTTTCACCATTTTGATAGAACTGTATGGTTGCCAACAGTCGTATGTCTCACTACAAGATGACTTCTTTTCACGGAGACAGTTAGATGGTGAAACTTTGCAGGATTTTTCCCATCCGTTGTTTTGTTTAATGAACAAGGTTAAAGCTAATTCTCCTCATGCCATGACTAATGCAGACATTTAACTTTGTGATCAATTTACTCAAAATGTTAGCAATTCTGATCTGTGTATGGAATTAAAGCGCTACGTTTGTGACAATCCAAGGTGTACATTACTGGAAGTTAGGGCTGAGGCCATTACATGGGAGCGTGAGGGTGGGGTGGACAACAATAGTGTTGTGCCGTCCTCTTGTGCTGTACAACGGGCTAGTGCACCCACTCTCCAAATTGAGCCCCCCTCTAATTCTACTTCCTCACAAATTGCCACTCTGACAAAATTGGTACAAAAGCAACAGGACCAGTTGGATCAGATCACTCAATCCCTTGCAGCTATGCAGCAGCACCCTGTGGCCAGTTCTTCTGGTCCTAGTAGTGTGATTTGTCACAGGTGTCAGCAACCAGGTCACATTGCTCGGTACTGTAACGCCCGTTCCCAGTTCAGGTCCCCTCGGGTCCAAGCCACCACTAGCCCTCAGTTGTCGGAAAACTAACTCCCCCTAGTGTAAGGAGCCAGACATTAGGAGGGGGTGGTTCAGGCTCAGTGGGTCCCCATGTAGATGAGGTGAAGGAGTGTTTAATGGCGCCTTGTCCCCAAGTCACTGTGAAATTATCTGGAGTTCCAGTCCAGTGTGTCCTTGACACAGGTTCTATGGTTTCTACCATTTCAGAGAGCTTTTTCAGGAAATATTTTCCAGACAAGTTAAAGTCCTGTCATTGGTTAGAGTTGAGAGCTGCCAACGGTTTAAGCATTCCTTACTTGGGCTATCTTGAGCCAGACATAGAGGTGTGTGGTGTGGTAATTCCTAGAAGAGGGATCTTGGTTGTTAGAGACCCTCCAGGCCGGGTTAGTTTACCTCATATACCGGGCATAATTGGGATGAATGTCATAAAGGCCTACTATTTTCAGTTGTTTGACCAGTATGGCCCTGAGTTGTTTGAACGCCCTACAGTTTTGGGGGCTTTCAGTTCCTGGCTTCCTGCCTTCCAGTTATATCAGCAGACCAACTTACAGAAAGGCCCTATTCAGACTAGTGTCGCAAAGCTGCGTGGTAAAAGACCTGTGGTAGTTCCTGCTGGCACTACTAAACTTGTACCTGCTACTTGTTCTGCTATGTTGGCCTTGGCAGGGGCTGTTTTGATTGAACCCTTAAATGCAAAGTTTGGCTTACCTGAGGGTTTGTTAGTGTCTCCTTCTCTCTTGCATGTTGTTCGGGGTACTGTTTATGTTCCTGTGGTGAATGTAGGGGTGTGTACGGTTACACTGAAACCCCGTTGTTCTCTTGGAGTGTTGTCTCCTATAGATGTGTTGAGCCTACCATCGAGTTGCAGGAAGTCCCTTGTGTACAGGAGCAAATTATTGCTGCAGTCAGGTCCCATACTGTCGAGACTGGCTCAGTTAGAGAGAAGATAACCTCCTTTGATCTCTCTATGTTGGATGGAATAGAGCAGCACAAAGTGAGAGCCTTATTGCTAAAGTATGAATCTGTGTTTTCTGCTTTTGATGGTGACCTTGGCTTTACCAATTTAATTGAGCATAGCATCCCTTTGTCAGATGATGTTCCCATACGACAGCGGTATCGGCGCATCCCTCCATCTGAATATGAGGCAGTTAAGTCTCACATTAACCAGCTGCTGGCAACCCGGGTAATTCGAGAGAGCAGTAGCCCTTATGCGTCCCCAATTGTCCTAGTCAGAAAGAAGGACGGTAGTCTTCGCCTTTGTGTAGACTACAGACAACTTAATAAAAAGACCAGGAAGGATGCTTTTCCACTGCCTCGAATAGAAGAGACACTAGACTCCCTCTCGGGCGCCTGCTGGTTTACGACAATGGACCTTGCTTCTGGATATAACCAGGTTCCAGTTGCAGAGATCGATAAGCCAAAAACGGCTTTCTGCACCCCGTTTGGCCTGTTCGAGTTCAACCGTATGCCATTTGGACTATGCAATGCACCAGGGACTTTCCAGCGTTTGATGGAGAGGATATTTGGGGCCCAGCATGGTCAGTCACTCTTGTTATATCTGGATGATATTGTTGTGTTCTCTTCCAGTGTTGATGATCACTTGACACGGCTGGAAAGGGTTCTAAGTCGCCTAAAACAAGAAGGATTGAAAGTCAAGTTAGAAAAGTGTGACTTCTTCAAAAAGCAGGTGAAATATCTGGGACATCTCATCTCTGAGGAGGGCGTGGCCACGGACCCAGGAAAGGTTGCGGCAGTGTTAAACTGGCCTCACCCCACCAACATCTCAGAGTTGCGGTCGTTCCTGGGGTTTGCCAATTATTACAGGAGGTTCGTAGAAGATTTTTCTAAACTAGCTGGCCCCCTTCATCGTCTTGTTGCAGAACTTGCTGGGTCGAAGGTGTGCAGAGGACGAAGGCAACTGTTGGAAGACGTTTGGTCGGAGGACTGTGAAAGGAGCTTCCAGGAGCTCAAGGCCAAGCTTGTAAGTGCCCCCACACTTGCTTTTGCTGATTTCTCTCTGCCTTTCATTTTAGAGGTCGACGCCAGCCACAGTGGGCTAGGAGCCGTATTGTCTCAAGAGCAAGGTGGCAAAGTGAAACCAGTTGCATATGCCAGCCGCAGCTTACATGCTGCTGAGAAACATTATAGCTCCATGAAGCTCGAAATGTTAGCCATGAAGTGGGCCATGACTGAGAAGTTCAAAGAGTACCTGAGGGGCCACCGATGTATAGTATGGACAGACAATAAACCCTTGAGTCATTTGGACACAGCCAACCTGGGTGCCACGGAGCATCTGTGGATCGTTGAACTCTCAGCATTTAAGTATACAGTCCGATATCGCCCAGGCCATGTGAACAAGAATGTGGATGCCCTCTCAAGGCAACAGACTAGTGGGGACAGAACGCAACTGGAGTATCTCCTCCCAGGAACAGTCATTCCAGAGGCAATTGGTGAGCGGTTTGTGGGAGTGCAGGAAGACCCTGTCCAGTTGGTCATAACTGCTCTGCCATCCCGCAGCGGGGAAGATCTGGGGGTACTCCAAAGGGCTGACCCTGCCATCTCAGCGTTTCTGGAGTTTTGGCAGCAGCAGAGAGTGCCAAGCTGTGCTGAGAAGGAGCGTCTGGGTCCAGAGGCCCGGGGACTTGTAAAACAGTGGGGCCGAATTGTCCAGAAGGAGGACCTCCTGTATCGGCGCAGCTGGAGACCAGATGGTGGAGAAGAGGTTCTCCAGTTACTTCTCCCAGAGAGCTTAAGATCAGAGGTGTTACAGGAGCTTCATCAGGCAGGCGTTTGCCTGTGTACAGCACCTGTGTAACGGACGTCACGCGGGCATTTTTTCCTTTCTGTGATTAAGTTTTAGAGCAACTGTCTTTTCTGACTGCGTTGTGGTTCTGCAAACATTATAAGTTGCCGGTCAAAGCAGATGACCGCTTGTCCTGAGTCTGGGTCTGCTAGAGGTTTCTTCCTTCTAAAAGGGAGTTTTTCCTTTCCACTGATGCCTAGTGCTTGCTCAGGATAGGAGACTGCAGCCAGGCCAAGATTTGACTTGTTGCTGGATTCATTAGATAGAAAACTTTACTAGTTTAACCGTAATTTTATTAGTGGGGGCTGTTAGCTCCCGCTAGCTCCAGAACGAATTTAGCTTAACAAACCACGTAGCTGCATTTATTGTTCGCTTACCTGCTGCCTCTGTCACCCTCCTGGGTCCTCTGGACTGTTTTGGATTTTCTCCTGTGCTCCTCTTCGAGGTAATGATCATTCAAATTACCTCTTTCTGCTTCTTGTATATCTTTCTTGGAGCCGTGGGCCTGCTGTTAGCGGCTAGCTCCATGCTAGCTTCCACCGGATCGACAACAATGTTGACCTACTCCGCTTCGCAGCTGTTTGAATTTAACAACTGCTCCATTCCTCCTTCTATTTCGACCATTAAACAACTGGGACTTCTGCGTAGACCTCGTTACATCCATAGAAGCTCTCGAAAGAAATTAGTTCACTTTAGGCAAACTGGCTCTGACTCGATTGCTACTGTCTGGTCTGAGAGACGTGTCGCACCTCGACGACGTCATCAGAACGCTGCGTCTGTGGTCCTTTGTAGTCCACAGCACACGAAGTGGCAAGGAAAACGTGGAGTGGACTTCAGTCTGCTTAAACCTCTTCAAAAACAATCTGCTCCAACTAGTATTAAAATAGAACTTTTTAATGTTCAATCACTTTCAAACAAATCATGTCTAATTCATGATCACATTTTGGAGAAGAATTTGGACCTCATGTGCCTCACAGAAACTTGGCATAGACCGGATGTGTACAGTTCTTTAAATGAAGCTTGTCCATCTGGATACAGCTATCTGCAGAGAGCCCGCAGCACTGGCCGCGGTGGTGGTCTGGCTGTAATCTACCGCAGTAGTTTAGGGCTGTCGCATCTGGTTTCTCAGGATTTTTCTTCTTTTGAATGTCTGGCTTTCAGCTTCAAAGCCCCACTCCTGATGAATGTTATATTAATTTATAGACCTCCCAAACCGCATGTTTCATTTAACTCAGAGATACATGACCTCTTCACTTATTTCTGCACCTCCCCTGTGAAGACTATTTTTCTTGGCGACTTGAATATCCACGTGGACAATTCCTCTTCACCTCTGGCAACGGATTTTAAGTCTCTTTTGGACTCTCTTAATCTCACTCAACATGTTGACGCCCCTACGCACAGCAGGGGGCATACTCTGGATTTGGTGATTACTGACACTGTACTCATCAATAATTTATCTGTATATGACCTGGGTGTCTCAGACCACAGGGTCATCTCCCTGGAAGTGCCTTCATCTTCGCCTGCTTCAAACCCAAAACGACCCATCCAGTTCCGTGACCTTAAAAACATTTCCCTTGATGTTCTGTCTGCTGATCTTCACACCATGACCGCTGTCAATCATTCATCTGCAGATGACTCTGTGGATTACTACAACCAATCTCTTCGGGAGCTCCTGGACCTACATGCTCCCTTGAAAACAAGACTGGTGTCTTTCTCCCGTTCAGCCCCTTGGTACACTGATGAGCTGCGCAAGATGAAGGCAACTGGCCGTGCTATCGAGAGACGTCTAAAATCATCTGGTCTCTCGGTACATAAGCAGGCGTACAAAGAACATCAGAAAGCGTACGCCTATTCTCTTAAAGAAGCACGCTCCAAATATTATTCTAACATCATCAACACCTGCCCTGGAAACTCTAAACAGCTCTTCTCCACAATAACTCGTCTGCTTAATCCCATTAAACAAACTCTTGAGGACTCTGCTCAAAAATGCGAGCTGTTTCTTTCATCTTTTAAAACCAAAATTGACACTATCAGATCTCAGCTCCACAACCTCCCTGTTCTCAGTGTGCCATCTACCCGTCTGCATTCTGGGACCCTTAACAGCTTTGACGAAGTTGTTCAGAGTGAGGTGGAGGCCATCATCAAGAAAATGAAGCCTTCATCCTGCGCCCTGGATCCTTTCCCCTCGTCTCTCATAAAATCCAATCATTCTGCAATAGGCCCACTTATCACACAAATAATAAATCAGTCTCTTCAATCTGGTCATGTTCCACTGCCTCTAAAAACTGCCATCATTAGGCCTCTTCTGAAAAAATCTAATTTGGATCCCGACATTTTTTCTAATTACCGCCCAATTTCACACCTCCCTTTTCTGTCTAAAGTGCTGGAAAAAGCAGTTGCTGCTCAGCTGCAGGATCACTTACAACAACACTCCCTGTATGAGAAGTTCCAGTCTGGATTCAGGGCAGCTCACAGTACTGAGACTGCACTGCTGAGAGTTACTAATGATGTCCTCTTGGCTGCTGACACTGGCTCTCCCTCCATCCTTGTCCTCCTTGACCTCACTGCAGCCTTCGACACTGTGGACCATAGTATCCTCCTCCACCGTCTTCATGTGGAGGTCGGTCTCTGTGACACCGTCCTGGACTGGTTTAAATCTTTCCTCTCCAATAGGCTGGAATGTGTTAGTCTTGGCAACGCCACGTCCCAGACAGTCTCTGTCTCCTGTGGTGTCCCTCAGGGGTCGGTTCTGGGGCCCCTGTTGTTTTCCCTTTACATGCTGCCTTTAGGTCAAATTATTAATCAGTTCAACATTTCTTTTCACTGTTATGCCGACGATACACAGCTTTACATCAGGACTGGAGCATCCTCATCTTCCACCTTGTCATCTCCATCTTCACTCACTGCCCTCTCTGCCTGCCTGGAGGCAATTAGGGCATGGATGAATCAGAACTTTCTTCAATTAAACTGCTCCAAGACCGAGGCCATACTGATTGGCACCCCTCACCAGGTACAGACATCTACTATAACAACACTTTCCTTTTCTGGACAAGACATCCCCCTCTCCACCTCTGTTACTAATCTTGGAATAAAAATGGACTCCAATCTTACATTTGAAAATCACATTAAGCTTCTGTTTAAAACTTGCTTCTTCCATCTTCGAAACATCTCTAGACTTCGCCCATCCCTAACTTTTTCCGATGCTGAGAAGCTCGTCCATGCTTTTGTCTCCTCCAGGCTCGACTACTGCAACTCCCTGTTTATTGGAATCCCTGGCAAAAACCTTCAGAAACTTCAATATATTCAAAACAGTGCTGCAAGGATCTTGTTGCGAGTTCGTAAATTTGAACATATTACGCCCATTCTTCATAACCTTCATTGGCTTCCTGTCGCCTACAGAATTCAGTACAAAACTGCTCTCATTACACATCAATGCTTACATGGAGCTTCACCAGATTATCTGAAGGATATTCTTATTCCACACTCATCCACCCGGTCGCTGCGGTCACAGAACAGTAATCTCCTTCACATTCCGAGAACCAAATTAAGGACCATGGGAGACCGGGCTTTCAGTGTGGCTGCCCCCCGCCTGTGGAACTCTCTTCCTGACTGTCTGAGGGTCCCACAGTCTGTGGTTGACTTTAAGAGCGGCTTGAAGACCTTTCTTTTCAACCGAGCATACTCTACCTCCTCATGATTCTACTTTTGTTCTTAGTTGATACTGTTATTGATTTTACTTGTTTTATTACTTGTTTTATTGACATTTAATTTCTGTTGCACCGTGTAGCACTTTGAGATTTTCATTAATGAAAAGTGCGTTATAAATTGAATTCATTATTATTATTATTATCAACATCATGGCCACCAAGGGATAGAGAGGACAACTGATGTCGTGAAGCAGAGGTGTTTCTGGCCAGGGATGGACAAAGATGTAAAGGACTGGTGCCAGCAGTGTGAGAGGTGTACCCTTGCTAAAAACACCCAACCAAGAGCTCGTGCTCCTATGGGTCACCTCCTTGCTTCAAGACCAAATCAGCTGCTGGCCATTGATTTTACACTGTTGGAAACCGCCCGTGATGGAAGGGAGCTCGTGATGGTGATGACAGATGTGTTTTCAAAGTTCACCCAAGCCATCCCCACTCGTGATCAAAAAGCAGCTACGGTAGCAAAGATCCTGGTTCGTGAGTGGTTTTACCGTTTTGGAGTACCGGCTCGCATCCACTCAGACCAGGGGAGGAACTTTGAGAGTCTCTTGGTGCAACAGTTATGTGAGCTGTATGGAGTTCAGAAAAGTCGTACCACACCTTACCACCCACAAGGAAATGGACAGTGTGAACGCTTTAATCGAACTATGTTTAACCTGCTTCGTTCCCTTCCTCCAGAAGAAAAACGAAATTGGCCAGAACACCTCCCACAGCTTGTCTTCCACTATAACACCACTGCCCATCAGTCGACTGGTGAATCACCCCACTTCCTCATGTTTGGACAAGAACCTCACTTGCCAGTGGATTTCCTTCTTGGCCATCTTCCGGAGCCTACGGCACCCAGTGTGTGTGACTGGGTGGCAGAGCACAGGAGGCGTCTGAATGTGGCCATGGATGCTGCCAGGGGCAGAGTGGAGCTGGCAGCCCAGAGGAGGAAAGTGAGGCATGATGAAAAGGTTCAGTGCAAGCCACTTGAAGTGGGACAAAGAGTGTATTTGCGTGATGTGGGCCCAGGTCGCAGAAAAATTCAAGATGCATGGGGGTCCACAGTGTACCAAGTCGTGAGAGGGCCCAGTACAGGTGGTGTGGTATATTCAATTGCTCCAGTTGATAAGCTTCATCTTGTGAGACAAGTGCATCGTACTGCTATAAAACCTGCTCTACCACCTACAGATGCCTGCCCTGATGCTTGGCTGCAGTGTCTGCCTGATGAGACTAGTGACGAGGATGATGTGGAGTCTGGATCTTGGCTGGTGGTCCGAGAGGCTGTTAGTAACCCGTCTGTGAAGCCAGAACCACCGGAAAGGCCTCCAGTTCATATGCCATATGAGGCGCCACCGGCTGTACAAGCTCCCCAAAGCAGTATCATCGGCCCCAGGAAGTCCAGCCGTAAAACCGCTGGCAAACACTCCAACCCCCATCACCTCCCACGACTGGTTAGGAGTGATGACTGTAGGACTGCAGTTTCTGTGGACCCGGGTGCCAGCAGCCTGGTTACCGCCACTTTTTTACCCTGGTTGCTGTTTTGATTTATCGGTGAGCCACCGATCCATAAAGGTGGGGTAGGATGTAACCCGGTAGTTTTAGTTCATTGGAAGAGTGGCTGTAAATTCCCACTCTGGTTTAGGCCCCTGAACACACCTTGTCCTGTTCCTACACCTTCAGTGTGGTTTGGCTCATTAGTGTTAATAAGCACTGGGTGTGGATGCCAAACATTCTTCTCCAGGGTGCTGGCTGTTTAGTCTCTTGCCGCATGTGGCTATAGTGAGTGCTGCTGCAGTGTTCATGGAGTTGTGCAAAGCCCTGAAGCACAAGCTAAGGACATGTGCCAGTGGGTGGCAGATTGCCACTGCAACTAATTGAATGTGCTTGTTAGTGGGATTGTGACTGATTAAGATTGCTACGGTTGCTATATTGTGCTCCCAACTCTGTGCCTTGTTTTAAACTGTATGTGCTCTCATGTGGCTGGCATTGTGTTCCCTTGGTGTTAAGTGATTTGGAGTTGTGCTAGCCCTTTACAACTGGCATGGTAGAACCACCATAGCATAAATGCATCTAATAAAGGCTGTTTTAATATTGAAAGGAATTAATAAAATATATATTGTATACAACACTTCTGTTTTTGTCATTTGAAGCCAGGCGTACCTGGGTACATTATTTGTAATAGGGAAGCCCTAGACTATTTACAGTCTACCAGTTGGCTTTAGAGTCACATCTGAGTCACAATCTGGGCCTTCATATCCCGTGTTACACACAGCACTCCTGACACTGAACAGCATACACAATATTACTCTGTTTGTGCCGGGGGACTGGATCTTTGGGATGAACCAGTCTTTGCCGTAATGTATTTTGGGGTTTAAAAGCCACTGGGACGTTGTGTTTAGAAAATAAACGTCTCAATGTCTCTGAAACTCCCGCAACATACGGAATGACCACTGGTCTGGGTCTGGGTTCCTTCTTTTCACCTGATGGCTGGCTGGAGTCCTGTTTGGGTTTCTTCTCTGCTTTCAGGAAGGCCCAGTTAGGATATCCACATTTCTCTAGAGCCTGTTTTGTGTGTGATTTCTCCTTCTGTCTGGCTCCTGAGTTAGTGGGGACGCTGTCTGCTCTGTGATACAGAGTCCTGATGACTCCTAACTTGTGCTCCAGAGGGTGATGGGAGTCAAACTGTAAATACTGGTCTGTGTGGGTGGGTTTGCGGTACACCTCAGTTTGCAAATTTCCTCTATCAGAAACTGATACCTCACAGTCCAAGAAAGCCAACCTGCCATTTTTTACATCTTCTTGTTGGAACTTGATATATTTATCCACAGAGATGATGTGATGAGTGAAATGTTGGACTTCCTGAGATTTAATTTTAACCCAGGTGTAGTCAACATACCTGAACCAATGACTTTGTGGTCTCCCTGAAAAGGACGTCATGGCTGTTTTCTACCTCCTCCATGTACGCAGGTTGGCAACAATAGGAGAAACTGGAGAACCCATAGCACACCCATGTTTCTGCCTATAATATTGCTCCCCATATGTGAAGTAGGTTGACTGCAGGCACAGTTTCAAGAGTTGACACAGTTGCTCTGTGGAAAGCGTGGTCCTGCTGTTCAGAGTGGTGTCTGATTTTAACCTTAAACAGACCACCTCTAGACGAAACGTTTCTACAATGTTTTTGCTTTGTTTTGTTTTGTTTTTTGAAGGTCCAGAGGACCAGACTTAGCTTTTTTAGATTTTTCTACCTGGATTATTGAGCATGCATCAGGGTATTTTGAAAAATATTTTGTGTATTAATTCTTTTTTTATTATTATTTTTTTAACAGTGAAGATAAAAATAAAAATAAACAGTGCCGGCTTTATCATGAAATCTAATTTCACTTTAATGGCTATTAAATAGTCTGCTAAAGTTTACTCAGCTGAAAAATCATAAAAAGTCTAAATTATTGGATCTCTCAGGAACATTTCCCTTCTTCTTCTTCTTCTTTCGGCTTTTCCCTTTTCAGGGGCCGCCACAGCGAGTCATCCTCCTCCACTTCACTCTGTCCTCTGCATCCTCTGTCCTCACTCCATCTACCTCCATGTCCTCTCTAACTGCATCTATATATCTCCTCTTTGGACTCCCTCTTTGTCTTTTTCCTGGCAGCTGCATTTCTAACATCCTTCTACCAATATACCCACTGTCCCTCCTCTGGACATGTCCAAACCATATCAGTCTGGCCTCCCTAACTTTATCTCCCAGTTGTTCAACCTGTGCTGTACCTCTGATGATCTCATTCCTGATCTTATCCATCCTTGTCACTCCTAAGGAGAACCTCAGCATCTTCATTTCTGCCACTTCCAGTTCTTTCTCCTGTCTTTTTGTCAATGACACTGTCTCCAGACCATACAACATAGCTGGTCTCACCACTGTCTTGTAAACTTTTCCTTTGACCTTTGCTGACACCTTTTTGTCACAAATCACTCCTGAAACTTTTCTCCATCCACTCCATCCTGCCTGGACTCTCTTTTTCACTTCTTTCCCACATTCCCCGTTTTCCTGGATAGTGGACCCCAAGTACTTGAAGTTCTGCACCTTTGTGACCTCTGATCCTTGTAGCCTCACTGTTCCACCAGCCTCCCTCTCATTCACACACATGTACTCTGTCTTACTGCGGCTGACTTTCATTGTTCTTCTTTCAAGTGCATACCTCCACCTCTCCAAGTTCTTTTCCACATGTTCCCTGTTCTCACCACAGATCACAATGTCATCTGCAAACATCATAGTCCATAGGGATTCCTGCATGACCTCATCTGTTAGTCGGTCCATCACCAGAGCAAACAAGAAGGGGCTCAGAGCAGATCCTTGATGCAATCCCACCTCCACCTTGAAGCTATCTGTCACTCCTACAGCACATCTCACCACTGTCTAGCTGTCCCCATACATGTCCTGTACCAGTATATGTGCAATATGTATATATATATAGATGTATACCGTACATACATACTTTGTATGTATATGTATATATATATATATATATATATATATATATATACCCGTATTCTCCGGTGTATAATACGCACTTTTTTTGCTCATTTGAATATCCTGCGTATTATACACCGAAGCGTATTATCTATGGATTTTTTCCCATATTTTTAGACCCATTTTTAGCTCTGATTCGCCGTTTTTCATTTTGGCCAAAAATGGTGCAGTACCAGTTTCGGCCGCTATGGGCGCTAATGCACCCTGTAGTCTGTTTATTCAAACTGTTTAAATTCATGCTGAATAGCAAATGTTATTCCAAAATGTTATTCATGAAGGATTTCCCTTCTCAAACCTGCAGTGAAGATTCAGTGACACTGTTTATCTCATTTTAGTTTGAGCTCAGGACAATCTCCTCAGAAGAGACTTTTGTTTTTGTCCTAATTAATAATCAGATGAACAATATCTGTTTTTGCTATTATCATTAACATAGGTCCCATATGTGACGCTTTAATGACGTTGTTTTAACCAAACCAACAGGTTGACAGTGTTGTGTGTAGTGTTAAGATCAGTTTTTATCATAAAATGCTGACATCTGAAACTAACACTTTATCTTTCTGACAATTTGTAATGTTTGATTCAAATTAAAAGTAATAAAAGTATTACTGTCCCTTCAGGAATAACTCACAAAAAGTTCATTACTGAGAGCGATCAGAGAAATGTTTCTGAGGTCACGGTTGCATCACTGCAGTTTCAATGGGTTTGGCGCCATCTAGTGGCCATAAAAAAGACTGTCACGGCAGCGCGTATTATACACCGAAGCGTATTATCTAAGGGTTTTTCTGATTTATTTCCAAAAATATGACAAAGCGTATTATACACCGGAGCGTATTATACACCGAAGAATACGGTATATATATATATATATATATATATATATATATATATATATATATATATATATATATATATATATATATATATATATATATATATATATATACAGGGGGTCCCCGACTTACGAGCGAGTTCCGTTACTACGACTATCTCGTAAGACGAAAATTTCGTACGTCGGAACACGAAACACGTGCGCTCGTAAGTCCGGATTTTTGGTCATAAGTCGGAAAATTTATGCTAGCGCTACTACGAACACTCGTTTTTCATCACAAACGTTCATACTAGTTCAAAAACATGCTCAGAAACTTGTTTCCAAATGGTTAGCTAACACACTTTTATCTAAAAACACATAAAAGTGTTGTATTTTCTGTATGTTCTTTACAAATTTACTGTTCGTTAGTGAGCTCGTAAGTCAGGTACCTCGTATGTCGATGTGCTCGTAAGTCAGGGATTACCTGTATACAGGAAGTCCCCGACTTACGAACGCATTGACATATGAGGTTCCGGACTTACGAGCTCACTAACGAACAGTAAAGTTGTACAGAACATACAGAAAATACAGCACTGGTATGTGTTTTTAGATGAAAGAGTGTTAGCTAACAGTTTGTAAGCAAGTTTCTGAGGATGTTTATGAACTAGTATGTACGTTTGTGTTGAAAAACGAGTGTTCGTAGTAGCGCTAGCATTAATTTTCTGACTTACGACCGAAAATCCGGACTTACGAGTGACACGTGTTTCGTGTTCCGACATACGAGATTTCGTGTTACGAGCACCTCGTAGTAACGAAACTCGCTCGTAAGTCGGAGACTACCTGTATCTTCTTTCTTCTTCTTCTTTTGGCTTTTCCCTTTTCAGAGGTTGCCACAGCGAGTCATCCTCCTCCACCTCACTCTGTCCTCTGCATCCTCTGTCCTCACTCCAACTACCTTCATGTCCTCTCTAACTGCATCCATATATCTCCTCTTTGGCCTCCCTCTTTGTCTTTTTCCTGGCAGCTGCATTTCTAACATCCTTCTACCAATATACCCACTGTCCCTCCTCTGGACATGTCCAAACCATCTCAGTCTGGCCTCCCTAACTTTATCTCCCAGTTGTTCAACATGTGCTGTACCTCTGATGATCTCATTCCTGATCTTATCCATCCTTGTCACTCCTAAGGAGAACCTCAGCATCTTCATTTCTGCCACTTCCAGTTCTTTCTCTGTCTTTTTGTCAATGACACCGCCTCCAGACCATGATGATGATGAAATTAATTTGTAACGCACTTTTCATTAACAAAAATCTCAAAGTGCTACAAAGTACAACTAAAGTCAATGATCAAATAAAAACAAGTGATAAAATCAAGTAAAATCAATGATGAAATAACAAAAATCAATAATAAAATCAATTAAAAACAATGATAATATCAACTAAGATCAGAGATAAAATCATGTGGAGGCAGAGTAGGCTTGCTTAAAAAGAAAGGTCTTTAAGCCTGTTTTAAAGTCAACCAGTGACTGTGGAGCTCTCAGATGGTCAGGGAGGGAGTTCCAGAGGCGGGGGGCAGCCACACTGAATGCCCGGTCTCCTATTATCCTTAATTTGGTTCGTGGAATGTGAAGGAGATTACTGTTCTGTGATCGTAGATCATGGATGAATATGGTGCAAGAAGGTCCTTTAGATAATCTGGTGAAGTTCCGTGTAAGCATTGGTGGGTAAAGAGAACAATTTTGTACTGAATTGTGTAGGTGACAGGAAGCCAATGGAGGTTATGGAGAATGGGTGTAATGTTCAAATTTACGAGCTCTCAATAAAATCCTTGCTGCACTGTTTTGAATATATTGAAGCTTCTGAAGGTTTTTGCCAGGGATTCCAATGAACAGGGAGTTGCAGTAGTCAAGCCTGGAGGAGACAAAAGCATGGGCGAGTTTCTCTGCATCAGAAAAAGTTAGAGATGGGCGAAGTTTGGAGATGTTTCGAAGATGGAAGAAACAGGTTTTAAACAGATGCTTAATGTGATTTTCAAATGTAAGATGAGAGTCCATTTTTATTCCAAGATTTGTAACAGAGGTGGAGAGGGGGATGTCTTGTCCAGAAAAGGAAATTGTTGTTATAGTTGTTGTTTGTACCTGGTGAGGGGTGCCAATCAGTATGGCCTCAGTTTTGGAGCAGTTTAATTGAAGAAAGTTCTGATTCATCCATGCCCTTATTTCCTCCAGGCAGGTAGAGAGGGCAGTGAGTGAAGATGGAGATGACAATGGTGATGATGATGATGCTCCAGTCCTGATGTAAAGTTGTGTATCGTCGGCATAACAGTGAAAATGTTGAAATGATTAATGATTTGACCTAAAGGCAGCATGTAAAGGGAAAATAGTGGGGGGCCCAAAACTGACCTTTGAGGGACACCACAGGAGACACGGACAGTCTGGGAAGTGGCATTGCCAAGACTAACACATTCCAGCCTATTGGAGAGGAAATATTTAAACCAGTCCAGGACAGTGTCACAGAGATCAACCATACAATGTAGCTAGTCTCACCACTATCTAGTACTTTTTTCTTTTGACCTTTGCTGACACCTTTTTTGTCCCAAATCACTCCTGAAACTTTTCTCCATCCACTCCATCCTGCCTGGACTCTCTTTTTCACTTCTTTCCCACAGTCCCAATTTTCTTGGACAGTGGACCCCAAGTACTTGAAGTCCTGCACCTTTGTGACCTCTGCTCCTTGTAGCCTCACTGTTCCACCAGCCTCCCTCTCATTCACACACATGTACTCTGTCTTACTACGGCTGACTTTCATTCCTCTTCTTTCAAGTGCATACCTCCACCTCTCCAAGTTCTCTTCCACCTGTTCCCTGTTCTCACCACAGATCACAATGTCATCTGCAAACATCATAGTCCATGGGGATTCCTGCCTGACCTCATCTGTTAGTCGGTCCATCACCAGAGCAAACAAGA
This sequence comes from Garcialebias charrua, assembly GCA_038048925.1. Taxonomy (NCBI): domain Eukaryota; kingdom Metazoa; phylum Chordata; class Actinopteri; order Cyprinodontiformes; family Rivulidae; genus Garcialebias; species Garcialebias charrua. Next base: position 7,362 of record JBBPBX010048365.1, on the reverse strand, counting down.
AGGGGCTCAGAGCCGATCCTTGATGCACTTCCACCTCTACCTTGAAGCTGTCTGTCACTCCTACAGCACATCTCACCACTGTCCTGCTGTCCTCATACGTGTCCTGTACCAGTCTAACATACTTTTCTGCCACTCCAGATTTCCTTATGCAATACCACACCTCCTCTCTTGGCACCCTGTCATTTGCTTTTTCTAAATCCACAAACACAATGGAGTTCTTTCTGACCCTCTCTGTACTTCTCTATCAACATCCTCAAAGCAAAGATGGCATCTGTGGTGCTCTTTCTTGGCATGAAACCATACTGCTGCTCACAGATAGTCACCTCTTGTCTAAGTCTTGCTTCCACAACTCTCTCCCAGATCTTCATGTGTGGCTCATCAACTTAATTCCCCTGTAGTTGCTACAACTCTGTACATCACCCTTGTTCTTAAAAATGGGAACCAGCACACTTCTTCTCCATTCTTCAGGCATTTTCTCACCCTCAAATATTCCATTAAATATTTGAGTCAAAAACCTCACTGCCATCTCTCCAAGACATTTCCAAACCTCCACTGGTATGTCATCAGGTCCTACTGCCTTCCCCTTCTTCATTCTTTTCAGAGCTTTCTGGACTTCACCCTCATTAATCTTTCCCATTTCCTGGTCCACAGTTTCTATGACATCCACTCTTCTTTCTCTTTCATTATGTCATGATTTCATCTCCCTGCCTCATCTGCTCTTTGCCACCTGCAAGCGCTCTTGGCCATGCCCACTTTTCCACTCTGCACGGAGAACAGCTGATCAGCTGTAGGAAGCTTATCCTGCAGTATGGGCTGTACAGAGGTGCAGGAGGAAGCTTTGTTGCAGCTCTGGGCTGCAGACAGGTGTAGAAGGTGCTAAATAATTTAAAATAATTAAATTTATATAAAATGTCAATGCTGATTGTGTGGCTAATCCATCAATCAGCCAATTGTGTGTCATGTCCAATCTTATTTATAAAAACCATGATAGAGCCTGTCCATGACAAATTAACCGCAAAGTAGTGAGGGGCTACTGTGTATATATATATACATATATAAACTGTGTATGTGTATATATATGGCAGGGCTTTTGTCTTGGGACCCGAAGGACGCGGGTTCGCGCCCCGGCCACTACCCACCTTGGGGTGTCTATGAGTGCACACCTATTTCTCCAGCTCCCCGGGCGCTTTCGGGCTGCTCACTGCACCACCTGGTAGGTGGTTGGGTTAAATGCAGAGACGAATTTCGTCTGTGTATGGGAAACATACGCAGATGACAGGAAAAGACATTATTATTATTATTATATTATATATATATATATATATATATATATATATATATATATATATATATATATATATATATATATAGTTTATATATATATTTATTTGTTTATTTATGCATATGCATACATATATTAGTGTGTGTGTGTGTGTTCTGGCAGCCATTTAGGATTTTGACATGGTACCCCAATTTTGAAACCTTTCTTAAGCCTATGCAACCACAGATCAAAATGGTAATTGATACCTTGTTTATTTTCTAAGTTATCATTCTCATAGCGTGACAGGATGGATGGGTGCTTCCTATCACCTAAAAACAAAAACAAATTGTTAAATACAGGTAGTCCTCAACTTACGACGGTGTCGAGTTACAACGTTTCGCGGTTACGACACATCTCCCATTTAAAAAAAAATATATATACTGTATTTTGAAATTTTATTTTGAAAAGCCGAGTTAAGCAGTTTCCGGTTTTAAGGCGTAAACGTAGCAGCGGAGTAATAGTGCACTGTACTCTCTAAAAAAGCTAAGTCTGGTCCTCTGGACCTTCTAAAAACAAAAACAAACTGTACTGTGAACGCTGTTTTACGCTGTAACCAAATACGGAGGATGGACCGAGCTGGACGGCGGTTTTACGTTGTAAACGAATGCAGAATATGGAGGAGGGACGGAGTAAAGGCTTCACCAGCATTCCAGTAGGAAATTAACTCTTTTTTCCCTTCATTATGGCTCCCAAATGTATGTCTTTTGATAATTATGTAGGGTATGCTGGTGATGATTCTCAGTCGTCCAGGACATGATAAAATCAAAAAAGGCGTTCAATACAGAACAATTGATAAAGCTCCTCGGATGAGAAGCGAAACGTCTTGTTTGCTACAAATAAAGTACAGTTGTTCTGTATTGAACGCCTTTTTTGATTATGTAGGGTACTGTGTTAGTATATAAGTGCTTGGTAAAATACAGTACTGTACGTACAGTATAAGGTAAGTATTTACGTATGTTCTGACTTACGTCGAAATTCGGGTTACGACGCAGCGCAGGAACGGAACTCCGTCGTAAGTCTGGGACTACCTGTAGTCTATAGTCTTTTCCAATAAGAGAGAGTTTTGCTCCTCTGACAGTCCAGCTAGATTAAAGCCATGGTGAGTGGTCTTTGGCTGCTTGTTCAGGGGAGGAGCCAAGATGTGTTCACTTGGACACAGAGACATTAGTTTTGAGTGGATTGTGACATTTTTCTGATCTTCTCTCTGCTAGCATGAGTTTTGTCATGCATACAAGTTCGACCTAGTCTGTATGCTAATGAGGACGCTCTGAACGCATTAGCACATGCACACGCATCAGGGAGCAAATGCAACTCTTCGTTTGGAAGAAACAAAACTCCCAGTGTGGTCGATGCACTGTGCAGAAGTGGGTGACTGATGTATCATATCATATTTGGTGTTTCCCATGGCTACAGTGAATTCATTCATTCATTCATTCAACCTTTATTTATACAGGCTAGCCTCGTTGAGTCACGGGGACTCATTTACAAGAGGGACCTGTCTCACTCACACCAAACAACCATCCACTCTCACACTCACAC
>JBBPBX010048364.1:0-25776 GCA_038048925.1 Garcialebias charrua | reverse complement strand
GTAAACTTCACGGGCCATGATGTGGGCTAAGTCCTTAGAAGACGGTAGTTTCTTAAGGGGTACAAGATGAGTCATCTTGGAGAAACGATCTACAATGGTGAGAATGACCGTGTAGCCTTCTGAGTTGGGGAGACCAGTGACAAAGTCCATACCAATGTGGGACCAGGGACGAGAAGGACAGGGAAGAGGACGAAGAAGTCCAGAGGGGGGACGCCTAGAGGTTTTGGACTGGGAACAGGCGGGACAAGAACGTACAAAGGTATCAACATCCTTGGACAGGGTCTCCCACCAGAACAGGGACCGGACCAAAGCGAGGGTCTTGGTTAGGCCCGGGTGACAGAAGAGACGAGAGCTATGACCAAACTCCAACACCTTCCTGACCCAATCAGGAGGGACATAAAGACGATCCCTCGGACATTCAGGAGGTGGAGGAAGTGATTGGTTGAGACGTTTCAGGTCAGATTCTAAGCGGGTGGTAGCTAGACGGGTAGACTCTGGGAGGATGTAGTCCTTCTCAACCCCAAGGGAAGGAGAGTCGCCCTCAGAAATACGAGACAGAGCGTCAGGTTTAACGTTCTTCTCGCCCGGACGATAGGACAGGGTGAAATTAAACCGGGAGAAAAAAAGTGCCCACCTGGCCTGGCGGGGGTTTAAGCGGCGAGCTGACTGGAGATACTCTAAGTTCTTGTGGTCAGTCCACACTAGGAAAGGAAACCTTGAGCCCTCCAGCCAGTGGCGCCACTCCTCCAGAGCCAATTTGACAGCCAACAGCTCCCGATCGCCTACGTCATAGTTTCGTTCGGCTGACGAGAGACTCCTAGAGAAGAAAGCACAGGGGTGAAGACGGCCCTCTTGGCTACGTTGGCTGAGAACAGCCCCCACCCCTGTACTAGAGGCGTCAACCTCCACAACAAAAGGTTCATCAGGGTTGGGGGCCTGGAGGACGGGAGCGGAAGAAAACAGAGATTTGAGTGTGGAAAAAGCCTCATCGGCGAGTGGAGTCCAAAAGAAACGTGTCTTAGTAGATGTGAGAGCATGAAGGGGTTTGGAGATTTGACTGTAACCCTTGATAAAACGTCTATAAAAGTTAGCAAACCCCAGAAACCGTTGGAGCTGTTTACGGTCTCTGGGGACAGGCCAGTCCAAGACAGCTGTAATCTTGCTTTGGTCCATCTCCATCTTATTAGGAGAAATAACAAAACCCAAGAATGAGGTGGTGGAAACATGAAAATCACACTTCTCAGCTTTGACATAGAGACCATTCTGTAGTAGCCGAGTGAGAACGGCCCGTACCTGTTGTCGGTGTGTGGCAAGATCTTTTGAAAAAATTAAAATGTCATCTAAATAAACAAAAACAAACCGATTAATCATGTCTCTCAGAATGTCATTCACCAAGTTCTGAAACACGGCGGGGGCATTGGTTAGTCCAAAAGGCATGACTAAGTACTCATAATGACCGGTGGGGGTGTTGAAAGCGGTTTTCCACTCATCCCCCTCACGAATGCGAACAAGATGATATGCATTGCGTAGATCTAACTTTGTGAACAGGTTGGCTCCTTGTAGAAGGTCAAAAGCAGAGTTCATGAGCGGTAGAGGGTATCTGTTCTTAACAGTAATCTTATTGAGACCTCTGTAATCTATACAAGGACGGAGTGATCCATCCTTTTTGCCAACAAAAAAGAATCCCGCCCCGGCTGGAGAGACAGATGGCCGAATGATGCCCGCCTGGAGGGACTCCCTGATGTAGTCCCTCATAGTTACTTGTTCCGGAGCAGAAAGAGAGTAGAGAGCGCCCCTGGGGGGAGTGGAGCCGGGAAGTAAGTCTATAGGGCAGTCATAAGGACGGTGAGGAGGCAGGGCGGTGGCTCTGGACTTGTTAAACACCTCTTTGAGGTCGTGATATTCGATGGGAACCTTAGAGAGATCAGGATAATAATCCTCAGAAACAGTCACAGAGTCTTTAGACAGCACAGCGTCCATGAGGCAGGAGGACAAACATTCCTCAGACCAGCCTAAAATCTCCCCACCTCTCCAATCAAAATGAGGGTTGTGTTTTTTCAGCCAGGTAGCACCCAATATTATCGGTGAGTTAGGAGAGTTGATTACCAAAAAGTTTATTGTTTCTTTGTGATTACCTCCTACATGTAACGTGACTGGTTCAGTGATCTGAGACGCAGTGTTTAATGGGTGACCATCCAAGGCCACCACAGAATGTTTTTTAGGGGAATTAAGAACCTTAATCCCTGACCTGACTGCAAACCCATAGTCAATGAAGTCAGTATCAGCCCCGGAGTCAATGAACACTTTAATGGAGGTGGGTGACTTACCCGGGACGACGAGGTCTGCACTCAGGGCAAACGGTGAGAGGAGTTCAGACTCTTGAGTCCCGCTCAGTGAACATCCCCTCGCGTTCACTGAGCAGGTCCTTTTACCGGACAGGAGGAGGCGACGTGTCCAGCACCACCACAGTAAAAACAGAGGTTATTTTTGCGTCTTCTCTCACGCTCGGCAGGAGTGAGTCGGCTACGGCCCAGTTGCATGGGTTCCTCCGTGGGGAGAGATGCAGGTCTAGGAGGTAGGTTCAGAGCGTGAACAGGCTGCCGGACTTCATCCACAAACTTGGTGATTGGTGGGCGGCGAGAACCTCGATCCCTCGAGCGCTCAGCCAAACGAAGGTCCACCCTGGTGGCTAACTCTTCGAGGTCCAGAAGTGACTCAGGGTAACGTTTTAGTGCTAGTCCATCCTTAATGTTGTCATTAAGTCCCCGAAAAAAGGCATCTGTGAGTGCCTCCTCGTTCCAGTGGCTGCCTGCAGCAGTAGAATGAAAGTCAATGATATATTCAGCCTGTAATTCTAGTGTTTGGACGCTTTCAACAAGACCTGTACTGAAGGGCAGGTTGTGTGGGCGGAGCATTGCTTCTCTGGCTCCGTTGAACAGAGCATCTGGACGACGACTGAGGATGGTTTAAAGTGTCTGCCATTATTCCTGAGTCTTCCTGCTTTTACAAGGACCGAGTGGTGGACTTAAGAACTCTTTTAAAGGAACGGAGTGGTGGACATGAAACCTCAGTTTTAAAGAATTGTTTTTATGAGAACTGTTTTTTTATGAATTTGTATAAATAAATATTGTAAATTTACTTAGTCTGTGTTCTGGTGTATAATTTAAAGGAGCAAGAGCTCCACCTTCTGGTCACAGGTTTTCCAAAGCCAGGGGCGGATCTACTGGGGTGGCATTGGGGTGGCAGTTGCCACCCCAACAGAGAGCCTTGCCACCCTGTTTGCCACCCCAGCTGGACATTACGAACGTGAAACTCTTTTTTTTCCTGACAACTTGAATGCAGCACAACTTGAATGCAGCACAATGTACCGGTAGTGATGTGGTTTACACTCCTTACCAGTTGGCGGCGGTAATGCACACCTATAGATTTTTGCCATTGCCAAACCCCCATTAACTCATCAAGAAGAAGCTTATATCTGGTTTGAAAATAAAACCTAAATTCTATTCTAAAGCTCTAAAGGGTCCTAACACACCTGAAGATGCTTCTCAGCAAGATTTGCAAAGCTTGGAACAGGTTGTATTCTATCTCCAAGAAAAAGACTTCAACATCGAACAAGAGGATCTGTCAACTTGTTACACCCTTCCTGGATTGGACAAAAATAAACCAAACGTAGTGGTCAGGTTTATTAGTAGGAAATTGAGGAATAAAGTGTTATTTCAAGCAAAAAAACTTACTGGTACAAAGGTATATATTAATGAACATCTGACGAAAAATGCCACAATTGCAAAGGAAGCAAGGTTACTGAGACACCAGAAAAAAATTACATCAACATGGACAAGAAATGGATTTGTATGGATAAAAATTCAAGAAAATTCGCAACTGACAAAAGTACTAGACATGAAGGACTTGGAAAGATTAAAACAAATTTAGATGACTGTAAAACCTAGTCATCAGGTTATATTTAGTAGTATTCAGTAGTCAATTAGACGAAAGTTTACGACTATGACTGATACTACTGAGTTAGACCCAAAAATATATAACTTTGATGATTTAATTGATCCAGGATTCTTTCCGGTTATCGAAGAGTGTGACTACTACAATGAACTACAATTTAACGACATCACTCAAACAAAAACTGGTTTATCATTAATTCATTTCAATATTAGGAGCATTAATGCTAATTTTTCAAAAATAACTTATTTATTGCAATTGAACAGAACATTCTCAATAATAGCTTTGACAGAAACATGGTTAAACAATGATAAGATAGATAATATCCACATCAATGGATATGAATTTTACACGAACAGACTGAACAAAAGAGGTGGTGTAGCGCTATTTGTACACAAAACAATAAACTGTAAACTAAGCAAGGAAATGTCAATAATTGAGGAAAATATAATTGAGATGATAACTATTGAAGTTTTAAATAATAATGAAAGAAATATTGTAAGTTGTGTGTACCGACCACCTGGTTTATACATTGATTTATTTTCAGATAAGATAGAACTATTAAATAAGAATTGTAATAAAACAGTTTTTTTATGTGGTGACTTTAATATAGATTTAGAGAAAAAAACAGACTCCATCAGTATTAGTTCATTTATTGAATCAATGCAATCCCTTAATCTTTATCCATTGATAACGAAGCCTACTAGAATCACAACCCATAGCGCAACAATAATAGATAATATTTTTACAAATACGACAAATGGGGATGTGTTTGGTGGAATTCTAACGAGTGATCTTAGTGATCATCTACCAATCTTTACATTTTATGAGAAGTATCAAACTGTTACAGAAACATTTGCAAATGAGATAACTACAAAAATAAATATGTCAAAGAAAGCATTAGATAAATTAAAGGATGATCTAGCAAATCAAAGCTGGGAAAGTGTATATGTTGAAGATGTAAACAAAGCATATGACGTGTTTATGAATATTCTGGACACATTATATAAAAAAACTGTGTAGTAAAAACTTACACAAAAAAGAATCATCTAGAGCAACACTGGATGACAAGAGGATTGAGAAACGCGTGTAAAAAAAAATATTTGTACTCATGCTTCTTAAAATGTAGAACAAAGGAAGCTGAAGAAAAGTACAAAAAATACAAAAATAAATTGGTTGGCATTATAAGAAAACACAAGAAAGAATATTACAATGATCTGTTGAATAAATGTAATGGGGATATGAGGGAGACGTGGAAAGTTGTGAATGGAGTGTTAAATAAACACAAAGTAAACTCGGGTATTTCTCATAACTTTACAATAAATAACATGGAAACAAATGATAAAAAAGAAATTGTTAACGGCTTTAATCAGTATTTTGTGAACGTCGGAACTAACCTTGCAGCCACAATTCCAATGGTGAATAACAATGTAAACTATTTAATCGATGGCTGTTTAGACAGTATGTTTTTGAATGGAACTGATAAAGACGAAATACTGAAAGTAGTTAGTAACTTTACAGAAAAAAAATCGAAAGATTGTATAGATATGGATATGTCGTTTGTGAAGAGTATAATGTCTCATGTGATTGAGCCGTTCACTTACATTTGTAATTTATCATTTACAACTGGTGTATTTCCTGATAGAATGAAGGTGGCTAAAGTGGTTCCAATTTTCAAAACCGGTGACAAAGGTGTGTTTAATAATTATAGACCGATATCCCTACTACCACAGTTCTCAAAAATCTTGGAGAAACTATTCAACATTCGATTAGAAAAATTCATTGAAAAACACAACATTCTAACAGATACTCAGTATGGTTTTAGATCTGGTCATTCAACATCAATGGCACTTATGGATTTTGTTGAACAAGTAATTACTGCTGTTGACCAAAAAAAATATTGTGTAAGTGTTTTTGTTGATTTAAAAAAAGCCTTTGACACCGTTAATCATAGTATTCTCCTTAATAAATTACAAAAATATGGAATAAGAGGATTAGCCTTACAATGGCTATGCAGTTACTTAAAAAATAGGAAACAATATGTCCAGTTGGATGACGTAAAATCAAATCACTGTACTGTTACATGTGGTGTTCCACAGGGATCAATACTCGGTCCGAAACTTTTCCTTTTATATATTAACGATCTGGTTAAAGTGTCTGGGGTCATCAAATGTGTTTTGTTCGCAGACGACACAACTTTTTTTTGTTCTGGAGACACTATTGAACAATTAATGGATTTATTAATGAAGGAGTTTGTAAAGATTCAAAACTGGTTTAGACTCAACAAATTATCATTAAATTTGGATAAAACATACTACATGATATTTAGCAATAAAAATAAGTCAATTGACATTCCATTTTTTATCGATGATTCAGAAATACGCAGAGTCAATGAGGTAAAATTCTTGGGTGTTATTATTGATGATAATTTATCTTGGAAACAACATATAAATTTAGTTAAAACAAAAATATCTAAATCAATTGCAGTTTTTTATAGGGTTCGATATCTACTAAATGATAAATCTTTGTATCTGTTATATAATTCATTGATTGTGCCACATTTGATTTACTGTGTAAGTGTATGGGGAAAAGCATGCAAAAGCAATACAATGCCTATTTTTATTATGCAAAAAAAGATTGTGAGAATTATAACCAGAAATCATTATTGTCACCCTTCTGGTGTATTATTTTCTCAAATGAAGCTACTGAAATTCTATGATTTGGTTGATTACAACATTTTGTTACTTATGTATAGAGCTCATAATAATATACTACCATCAAATATTCAAAGGTTTTTTGTGAAAAGAACAAGCTGTTATAATCTTAAGGGTAAAGATGTGTTTGTTAAACCACAGTTCAGAACAAGTTTGAAGGGAAGAACTACAGTAATACAAGGCGTAACATTGTGGAATAACTTAATGCCAGTATTTAAAGAAGCTAAATCAATTTCTGTATTTAAGAAAATTGTCAAAATTGAATTGTTAAACAAATATGATTGAATGTAACTGAGTAATCCATATATTGTTGGTTAAACGAGTTATTTACTTATTTTGTTATTAGAGAGCAATTAGTTTGTATTAGATAGATAGGAATCAGATTTAATAAGATATTTTCTTCATCAGAGTCAGAGTCAGAGAGTCAGAGAGTCTTTATTGTCATTTGCACCGCATGTGGTACATGTGATGAAAACGAGATTATGTACACGGGGTCCCAGTTACATCCAACAACAAATGCAAGAGAAAAACAGTAATAACATCTGCTACCTTTTCATTTTACACCTTATATTTTTTTTTATTCTTTTCATTGCTGTCATTTGTTGTATCACATTTTGTAAAATGAAATAAACTTAAACTAACTAACCCTGTGTACACAATTTTGTTCCACCACATGTAGCATATGTGGTGTGTACGACAAATTAAAAAAAAACTTGAATTTTCTCTGTGGAATATTCTAAGCTTTAACAAACACATCAGAGTTCCAGATCTCTTTCAACGCAATCTAGGGACTTGAGCATTTTTTTAAACTTAAATTATGGTTTATTTTAATTTTTATTCAGAAAACCTTGCATCATAATAAGTGTTAAGAAGAACCAAAAATGCAGATTCCAAAGCTAGAGAAACTTCAATAAATACTAAAAACCAAATTAAACCAAATACTGTAGCTGGTAAGTTAGCACAGCATCAATACAAACAAACAAATAAAAAGACAAGTAAATAAATAAATACATTAAGGCGCGAGAACAAAATTTCATGGCTTAACAATTAGAACCAGGTGGCCAGGACACAATCTTCAGGACGAGGATTAAAAGCAGGGTAAAATTTAAACTGGTAATCTGATAGTTGGAATAAGGATAAGTTAAAAAAAAAAGAAGTTAAATACAAAAACAACTGGACTTTTTTTGTAACAGAATAAAGTCCAGTTGTTTTTCTATTGAACGTTTATTTATTTATTTATTAAGTCCTGGATGACTGAGAATCTTCACCAGAATAAGGAGAAGGTGAGCTTAATGAGCAGACATGGAGCAGGGAAATCAAGACAATGGAAGGAAACAATGGCGGGTGACACTGAGAAAAAAGGACGACTGTATCAGTAAGTATGGAGTGAGAATGTGTTGCTACAGCAGCCCCTCTTGGTCATCTTTTAAAAAATATTGTCAAGATAGAACATGCAATTTTATGTCAACTGACTGTGGTATTTCAATGGCCAATTAAAATCTATATTAGCACAGCCAATGATTAAACCTGTTTGTTTTGTTTTTGCTTTTGATATAGTTTATTGTTATCTACCACAAAAATTAAAAATAAACTAAAATACTGATGACATTTAGGTCAGTGCTCACAGAAATGTATGAAATAGCCGACAGTAGGATTGACATATAGGGCTTTTAAATACCATATCAAATTCATTCAGAATCATGTTTTGTTGACACTTTGTTGAAATATTCTGTCACAAACCAAATGGTCATGATATAGGACTTAGGTTATTTAATCAGTTAGAAACATTTCCATTATAAGTGCCTGAAAACAGTTTTGTTTCAGTTCACGTCTGCTGCTCATATCCATTATGCTTAAAATAGGATAAACAGTGATCACTAGAGATTCACAGCTATAAGCAATCTCCATAAATACAAAAGTTTTTAAATTTTGTTTCTGAAAGACAGAAACAATGAACAGTATAAAGATGCTGAATAATTCTTGACCCGGACAGGAGCCTTGGGGTACACGTACACCACAATTCATGTTACCTCATCTCTTCTCATCTCATCTAATTTCAACACATCTTAAATTGAAAAGAGTTTGTCTGGACCTCAGTGTCACATTTTTACTGCACTGAAACATGTTTGATAATATAACGAGACATCCTTTCTCATTGGTGAAATGGGGAGTGATGGCCCAGTGTTAGAGAAGGTGGACCTGTGATCGGAAGATTGTTGGTTCAACTCCCAGTACCAACAACATAAAAAAGTGGGTGGGATAGGTGAAGCACCCACACCTGCCTCCACCCTCATTTGCCCCACCCTGGGCCCTTGAGCAAGGCCCAGCTTAACCCTCACCATCTGCTCCCCCGGGTGCCCTAGATAGCAGCTCTCTGCTTCACACAGAGGGCTGTGGTAGCTTGGTGGTCAGTGGTTGTGTCAGGAATGAAATCAGCTGTAAAAAAATAATTTCCACGTCTTTGTCAAGGTTCGAATCCCGGTTCCTCACACCATGTGTCGCTGTGTCCCTGGGCAAGACACTTAACCCCGAGTTGCTCCCGGTAGGACTGGAAGGCGCCTTGCATGGCAGTCGCCGCTACCGGTGTATGAATGTGTGTATGAATGGGTGGATGGTTGGTATTGTAAAGCGCTTTGGGGTCCCTCACAGGGGGAGGGAAAGCGCTATATAAATAAGCTCCATTTACCATTTACCATTTTTGTGCAACTTAGTTTTCTGTGGCGACCCCTGAAGAAGGGAGAAGCCATCCATCCATGCATCCATTGTTTTTTACCCACTTCTTCCATTTTGGGCCACAGGGGTCACTGGTGCCCATGTCCAGCAATCACTGTGCCAGGGGCGGGGTATACCCTGGACAGGTCACAAGTCCATCGCAGGGCCAAGGGAGAAGCCAAAAGAAGAAAACAAAAACAAAAAAGAGACATCCTTTCACTTTCCTCCTAATGTTTGCTGAGATATTAAAACCAGTGCAAGCTGCCTCAACAAACTTTGTAGTCAAGCTGGACAGGAAATGGTAAGAGTGTGGTTTACAGAGTAGTTTTCTAATAAGTCATTTTAGAGTCTGGGTTTACAAGGAATACTTTTCTGACCTTCTCAATCCCACCAGCACGTCTTCCATGGAAGAAGCTGAGTCAGGGGACTTGAGGGTTGATCTGTTCATAACCATGGCTGAGGTTACCGAGGTAGTTAAAAAGCTCCAAGGTGGCAGAGCTCCTGGAGTATGAGATTCACCCTGATTCCCTTAAGGCTCTGGATGTTGTGGGGCTGTCTTGGCTGAAACGTCTTTGCAACATCACATGGCCATCGGAGGCAGTGCCACTGGATTGGAAGATTGGGGTGGTGGTTCCCCTCTTCAAAAAGGGGGACCGGAGGGTGTACTCCAATTATAAGGACATCACTCTCCTTAGCCTCCCTGGTAAGGTCTATTCAGGGGTACTGGAGAAGTGAGTCCGATCGTTGGTCAAACCTCAGATCCAGGAGGAACAATCTGGGTTCCGTCTTGGCCGTGGAACACTGGATCCGCTCTTTACCCTCAATAGGGTCCTTGAGGGGTCATGGGAGTTTGCACATCCAGTCTACATGTGTTCTGTGGACTTGGAGAAGGCATTTAACCGTGTTCCTTGGTGTACACTGTGGGGGGGGGTGCTTCGTGAGTATGGGACAGTCTCTATACAAGCAGTGCGAGAGTTTGGTTTGCATTGCCGGCAGTAAGTCGGACCCCTTCAGGGGTGGGAGTTGGACTCTGCCATGGCTGCCCATTGTCATGATTTTGTTCATAACTTCTATGGTCAGAATTTCTCGGTGCAGCCAGCTGGTGGGGGGTTTCTGGTTCGGTGGTCTCAGGCTTCCATCTCTGCTCTTTGCAGATGATGTGGTCCTGTTGGTGTCATCGTGCCGTGATCTTCAGCTCTCACTGAAGCAGTTCGCAGCTGAGTGTAAAGCAGCTGGGATGAGAATCAATACCTCCAAATCTGAGGCCATATTCTCAACCGGAAAAGGGTGGATTGCTCTTGTCAGGTCGAGGGTGAGGTTCTGCCTCAAGTGGAGGAGTTCAAGTATCACAGGGTTTTGTTCACAAGTGAGAGAAGAATGGAGCGGAGATTGACAGATGGATTGGTGCAGCATCTGCAGTATTGCGGACTCTGTACTGGTCTGTTGTGGTGAAGAGAGAGCTGAGCTGGAAGGCGAAGCTCTCTGTTTACTGGTCGATCTACGTTCCTATCCTCACCTATGGTCACGAGTTCTGGGTAGTGACCGAAATAATGAGATTGCGGATACAGGCGGTTGAAATTAGTTTTCTCTGCAGGGTAGCTGGACTTTCTCTTAACCCTCCTGTTATGTTGCGGGTCAAATTGACCCGTTTTAAAGTTGAATATTTTTTTAAAAATAGTTAAAAATATTTTTTCTGCATGAAACTTTTTCTATTTGTCTTAATAGTTCCAATCAACATATAAATTGAAAATGATTCACTTTACACATTTGTACCACCCCCTGCGTCTACTTGTTACATCGATACTGTTCGGGTCAATTTGACCCGGCAGTCAAATTGAAGGGTAAAAAGGGTAAAAAAATTTCCAATTCTATTTGTTTCCTTGAAACTATGAGACATATTTCACTACACACACACACACACACACACACACACACACACACACACACACACACACACACACGTGTGCACGCACACACCACACACATGCACACATGCATGCACACAAACCCACTTTCTCACTATTCTCTTTACTTCACAAGGAAACTGTGAGAAAGCAGGTGTTTATACAACTTTTGACGGGAACCTTTTCTGTTCCCGTGGGAAAACTCCACCCACACTGAGTGGACACTCAGCAGAAGGGGAGGGGTGGGAGAGCATGAATACTCTCTGCAAGGGAGTCCTAAACATATTACACACTGAAGGTACATGTGATATTGTCACTGTCAGAGGTCAGGAAATGAGCAGCAGGAAAAAAAAGTTTACAGCCCTGGAAGTGTTCGATCTTATGGTGTAGTCACACCGAGCAGCGTTTCAGCCTCCAAAGCCTCCAGTTTACATGTAAAGTCAATGGTGGACCCGCTTCCAGCAGCTTCTTGGCGTCTGGCGTCAGGTCGCGTGCGTGTTGAGCGTGCTGGGAAGCGTTTTTTCGTGCACGTGAACCGGCTTCAGCCTCCAAACCGAGCATTCAACATGCTGAAGATTTCGCGGTTCAAACTTTCAAACGCCGCTCAACTCTACCTGATTGGTTGGTGTGTCAACCAATCAGGGAGAGTCGGGGGGAGAAGAGAGGGGGTCAGGGGGAGAGTCCCTATGTGACGCGGAAACGAGGGTGCGCGCGCACTATGTGACGTATTGTTTGTCGGAAAAAAAAAGAAAAGACCCGCGAGGTCGTGGACTATGGAAGAGAAACTCATTGTAGCTGTGTGTTCGCGACAATTCCTTCACGACCAGTCAAGTCTGCTCGACAGAGACGGAAATAAACAGCTCCTCGCCTGGCGGAGTGAGCAGGACTCTGTGCGCAGGACTCTGTATACCGGTAAGCTCCTCCCACACACCCAGCAGCTGTTTCGCGTTCTGGCGTTCAGGTTTGGACACGCTGCATTCACAAGTGCGTCCACTTGCGTGCGTGAGGAGCTTTTTGGAGGTTGAAAACGCTGTTCGGTGTGACTACACCATTATTGATCATGACAGTGAAATAGAAGAGGAGGTGTCTGAAGCTGAAGACAGTATTGAGGTCTATTCTGAGTCTGATTATTCTGATTATGAACCAACTGATGAAAGTGATATTCATGTTTCTCCAAGCAAGACATACATGTCAAAAAATGGTGAAATTCAGTGGTCTTCATCTAGTGTTCCTAAGATCTTATTTTGTTGTTTTGTTCATTTCTGGTTCAAAAAACAGTAGTTGTATAAAGTTTACTTTCAATACAAATCTTCATGCCTCATTTGTCTTGATTTTAATGAGCGGGTCAATTTGACCCAGAACAGTATATGTGTCTCAAGTTCAATTATAAAGATCACCCTTTGAATTTTTTTAAAAATGTAATATAATTTTTTTTACAAAAATCAATTTCAAGGATAATTATTGTTTTTTTGTGTGTAGGTTTTTTCAGCAAACATAAAAAATGTAAATCACATATTTTATGTCCAAATGAGTTAGTCGTCGTCATTATCCTTTATTTATGAGAAATAAAAAAAACATCATTGCACAAATATTGACTGATATGTTTAGTATTGGAGTTAATAATCAGATACAAAAATGTTTTGGAGGATTTTTTGGGTTTCTGACACTATTACATGATTAAACACTCCCCGGGTCAAATTGACCCACGAACATTATTGCTGTACCTCAGAAACGAACATAACAGGTAGGGTGAGAAGTTCAGTTATTTGGGAGAAACTCAGAGTAGAACCGCTACTCCTCCACGTCGAGAGGAGCCAGTTGAAGTGGTTTGGGCATCTGGTAAGTATGCCCCCTGGGCGCCTCCCTAGGCAGGTGCTTCGTGCGTGTCCAACCGAGAGGAGACCCCGGGAAAGACCCAGGACACACTGGAGAGACCATGTCTCTCGGTTGGCCTGGGAATGCCTTGGAATCCTCCCAGAAGAGCTGGCTGTGGAACGAGATGTCTGGGCCTCCATGTTCAAGCTGCTGCTCCCACGACCCAACTTTGGAATAAGCGGAAGATAATGGATGGATGGATGGATGGATGGATGGATGGATGGATGGATGGATGGTTTACAACAAAATTAAATTAAAATTATTTATATAGCAATGAGTCACAACAGAGGTAATCTCAGGGCACTCTCCAAAAGCATTCACTTACATTATAAAACCCAGTTAGAAAAAGTTATCTGTTTGACAGTTATCTGTCAGTTTTAATTTTATTTTCTTATGTGGCATAGTTGTTTCCCTCCCTTGGCGACCATTTCTTTTCTTTCTGTCCTTTTTTTCCCTCTGTTGTTGTTATGGTTCAATTTTGTATATAAACCCTATCAAAAAATAAAGTACAAAAAAAAAAGGAAAAAAAAGAGAAAAAGTTATCTATCTAAGGAAGCATTCAGATTGCAATGAATCTTCACTTTCTCACACTCTCCCATCCTGAGCAAGCACACAGGAGTACACACTGGAAAGGAAAATTCTGTTTTAACATGAAGAAACCTCCAGCAGATCCAGGCTCAGGATGAACAGGAAAGCACTCCATTTTGTTACAGCTTCCTGTGGAACATTCATAGTACAGTAAGTGATAGCTTCTCAATACTGAAACATTAATTTAAATGTATACTGACAATATTAAAAACATGATACTTGTAACAATACACTTTAAATATACACCAGTATTTTGAGAAAATTAAAGAACATTTTTGTGTAAAAAATGAATAAATAAACGCCCCAATAAACAAAACTCATTCGGAGGTGTTCAAATATCTGAGTGTCTTGTTCACACGTGATGTTAGGAAGGAGCAAGTGATGGATGGACAGATTGGGGCCTCCGTAATGAGGGCATTGCATCAGTCAGTCAAGGTGAAGAAAGAGTTGAGTTTAAACCAAAGTTCTCGATTTACTGGTTGGTCTGCATTCTGACCCTCACCTCACTTTCGATAGATATAGCTCATGTCTGAAAGAAAATAATCCCAGATACAAGTGGCCAAAATGAGCTTCCTTCATAGGGTGGTCAGTTTCATCCTTCGAGATAAGGTGAGCTCTGCCATCCTGGAGGAGCTTGGAGAACCCATTGAGGTGGTTAAGGCATCTGATGACTTCAGGATGCCTCCCTTGAGAGATTTTTCAGGCACATCCCGTTAGTAAGAGATCCCAGGGAACACCCAAAACTCATTGGAGGGATCGTATGAATCTTCGCTGGCATAGGAATCCCTTGGGATCCGCTGGAGAGTGTCACTGGGGAGAGGGATGTCTGGGATTCTCTCCTGGACCTGTTGCCTCCATGACTCAACCACAGATGAGCGGAAGAAGGTGGAGATGGAGAGTTTTGTCTTGACTGTTCTATTTAACATATTGAAAAGTTCATTCTAGGAATATCATCTTCAGTTATTTGTGACAATTAAACGAATGAATAAAAATCCTTCTAAAATATCGTACAACTATTGTTTGAATAACCAACGAACTTTCTGCTCCTAAATGGTATTGCAATGTTGCTGTGTCATTGCTGTGAGTGTGGCTGTCTTTACTTGACTTATGGCTGTAGCAGTTTTGTGGAGGAAGGTGTATCTCATGTTAAAGTCAGTAAAGCTACCTTCTCTATTTCCAAAAAGCCCAGATCAGTGGTCCCATTGTCCTCCCTCAGAAAGTGATCTTAATCTGACCTGAATAGAGTTTTGTTTCAGTGTGAACTTTCATCCAGTCATACGTGAGGCAGTCAGCAGTAAGCTGCTTTCCGTGCGAGGCAGTGTTTTCATTGCAACATTTGTAGCTTCTACTGTTCAGTGAGTTGGATTTTATTAGAGTAATTTATTGGTGCAATCTGTTACTGTGGACCTTATAATACTTTTATTGCTCTTGCTCTTTGACACTAGACTTTCTTCATTTTTTCTGAGACTCAGTTTCTTTTTTATTTTAGATTACTTTCTCTTAAGAATAAAACATGTTTGTTAAAATGGTCATAGTTTTGTTTCCTGTGAAAATGCAAACAATCATTCCATAACAACAGTTTTGACTTTTTTTTGCTCAGCTCTGGAAGTTTTAGTGCAATTCAAAGTGATCCTGTCTGTTGAGATGGAATGTTACAATCTGATGGTTTTGATATTATTGTGCACTGCTAAATCTTGTTTTGGGGTCTTATTTAGCCTTTTTTATAATTCTCAAAGCTGCTTTTCCATTTTCTCATCTATCTTCCTTACAGTCAGCATGCTGACATTTGCACATCCACTGATGCAAATAACAAAAACAGTTACCGGTACTACTGTAGAAAGCTGAGTCCAGGCTTTTCCATTGGTTTATGTTTATGTTTATTAAATTTGTTCATTTTTCTACACAAAAAAACCCCACAATACTGTACAAGACAATCCCATAAATGATAACGTACAAAATATATATATAAAAAAAAGAAAGGTAGCAGAAAGAAGAATAAATCTTATTATATCTGCCCCTTTTAGAACATACATTAGAAATTGATTGCTGTGTTCATTTTAAGTGTTTGGTTCTAATAAAGTGGATGATCATGACTGGTCACACTCTCCCCTGCCACAACTTTACAGTCCCCAATTTCCCTCAAGTTTCCTCATCCTCCCTCTTTTGGAAATAAATGTTGACTACAGCTATTTCCATTATCTGGGCAAAATCCACCACCATCTGTCCTTCCTTGTTTCTTTCCTTGACACCAAACCTACCCATCACTTCCTCATGCCCTTTGTTTCCTTCTCCAGCATGTCCATTTAGATCTGCTCCGATCACCACTCTTTCCTTCCTGGGCATACTCTTTCACCTTTACTACATTCACCTTCAGGACCACCCTACTCCATTTATTTTTCTATCCACATCATGGTAAAAAAGTTTGAAACCTGCTTCAATGCTGCGAGCCTTGCTGCCCTTCCCCTTGGTCTCTTGGACTCATAAAACATCTACCTTCCAGGGGCGGCCGGCCAATAGGGGGCGCTAGGGTGACGCCCCACTGGAACTTCTGAACCATTTTACATTGAAGACTTTTTTTAAAAATTAATAAAAATGAAATAATAAAATGTATTTTTTTCGAAATACAGTGTATGCATATATGTTTTGAGTTGTGTAGGATAAATATTTTATGAGTAATGATGAGTTATATTGTTTGTTTCAAAAAACGTTTTCTGATTGGTGACATATTTCCTGTTTTGGGGGCGCTCTGATCTTATCCATTGACTCTCGTTATAAATGGCGCATGTGCAGTTATTCCACAACGTTAAAAAACAATGGAAAGATGCTGGGCGCAGTTTTCACCGCCCTGAACAGTCCAACGTGAGCTCTACCTACTGATTGCGTGTTTCCTGCCGTTTATTTATTAATTTATTAATTTATTAATTTATTTATTTGTTTATTTATTTATTTATTGTCTGGAAAATTAGCTGTGTGGTCAGTGACTCAAGCAGGCTTGCTCAGGTAAGTTTTAAATCATTGAAAGCCCTTTATCTAATGTCTATTTGCATTTCTGACTGATATGCCTCTCAAATTTTAGATGGCTGTTTGTGAAAAAAGCCTTCAGCTGACTGTTTATTCTAAAAGTGGCAACTGGTGAGTTTGTTTTTGGAGCTAGCATGCTAATGCTAGCCTTTATCTAATGCTTATATTATTATATTACCATTCCTGACTGATATCCTCTCCACTTTTAGGTGGCTCTGTTTGTGATAAAAGCCTTCAGCTGACTGTTTATTCTAAAAGTGGCAACTGGTGAGTTTGTTTTTTTCTTTGTTTGTTTGTGGAGTTAGGTTGCCAGCAGGTTATTGTACAGTATTGGACTCTGATGGCTACATTTATTTTAATTTGCTTATAAAAAATGATCAAACATTAATAATTTTATATACTAAATGTCACTTGTGGTGTTTTACTATTTCTTAACACTGTATTGATCTGGAGAATGAAAACAAAGCCTCTTGCAAGTAGAAATGCAGAAATGTTTTAATCTCACTTATTTTCCTTTCTATAATTTATTTATTTATATATATTTTTTGTTCTTTGTTGTTTTAGTGAGTCAAATTGGCACTTCTCATCCTGAGCATTTAATTGTTCTGTTGACCTTGTATTTATCTGCATTTGATTAAAAAAAACTGTTTGAACTTGGGAATTTAATAGCCCTACCTTCCTTCTTTTCTTCATGTCAGCCAGCTCTCTACCTTTGTCTTATTGTCTCTACATTTAGATTTGCTAACATCAGTCCTACATTCTTGACTTTCCTCTTCTCCCTCTGTCTCCTGACACGTTTCACTCCACATGGTCTTTGACTAACAGTAGCACCATTTCCATTTGTCAACAGCACCAGTGGTGTTTGTTGTCAACCCAGGCCTCAACCTATCTGGTATGTTGTTGCTTAGGTGGACTTGTATATTAATTTTGACAAAATTGTTTTATGTCAGATGCGCTTCCAGACTCAACCCTCAACATTTATCCAAGCCATGGACCAGCACAAAAGATACACTGGCTTGTGTTTCCTAGTGGCTGGTTTAAGTGCTTTGCCTAAATAATCGTTTTCATGTTTTATATGACTGATTATTACAATGGGACTTTTATATAACATTTAAAATTGTGGTTTGGATTTTTTATGAATTGTCATAGAATAAACAAAGAACTTACAATGCCAGTACGTGAAAATAAATGCCGTCTTTACACTAAAAACGTCTCAGCCAACTTGTGGGCTCAAACCAGAAGCCTTCCTGCAGTAAGGTGAGTCCCACCCAACACAATGTGATTTCATGGCAATGCTATAAAAAGCACGCCACATTGGCCACTTTTTAAAGATCATTTTATATACATGTTAAGCCACTAATACATCATGTTGATGTTAAGTAAAACAAACTCCCTTGAACTTGCAAAACAGTGGAGCATTTGAGCGTTAGCAGATGTCTTCATCATCTGGCATCGTGCAAAACTGAAACAAAGTAGGGAGAGATTCTGCATTGCATCTACAAAGCCCATCAAAATTTCAGTTAAAGCCTCTAATAACATGAGATCTGATATGCTCCCAAAAAAGGCTGCTCTCCACCCTTGGTTCCTTCTGACAGGAGTCACAAACTCTTTGATACATCGCTCATGACCTCAGGGCTCTTGCAGGCACAGCTCACTACAGCCAGAAAATAGCAACAATTTTGTTTTTGAACTACAGTAATTCGTTTAAAACACAGCTATAGGAAAACAAATTTGTCACATGCCTGTCTTGAAACTGCAAGAGAGGGATTTAGAGAAAGAACACAAAGTGCTAAAATACAGTTTGTTTGTTTGTTTTTTCATCCATGGATACAATTCTAATTTTGATCAAGTTGTCTTTGTGGCTCCAAAGATTTGGGTCTGCGGTGGGTCCACAACTTGAATTCAGTTTTTAACCTAAATTAATGGGAGACTTTTGATGAGATTTTATACGGTACGTAAACTGTTAACGCGGTTTTAAGCATCAAGCAGAGCGCAAGATGAATGAATAGTAATCGTACAATTACAACAGGTTTGTTTCCATCACAAACTTTTATCTGTATGTCTGTCTGTCTGTCTGCCTGCCTGCCTGCCTGCCTGTCTGTACCTATCTATGTATCACATGCTGTACTTTATACAACAGAAAGAGTATTTTAAAGATAAACACAATAAGCAATGCCCATCTTGTGTCGGTAAGTTCATAATTGTCAGAAAATATTACAGAAATGTATTCTGTAATGCCATAATAGTCTATAATACAGATGTAAGTACAACATCACTACCAGCATCTTGTGTTCCATTTGAGGTATTATAAAGCTTATAAGCTGAGAATTCAGTTGATGCACCAGCTTGTGGCAGGAAAAGACAATAAAGCTGAAGAACATGTTCCTCAAAGCAAGTCCTTCAGTCATGGATCACTCATTGGGTGCATGTTTAAGATGCATCACAAATTGACAGACATACAGGTACAGTATATATTTAAAAACCTCTAAGTGGGTAATATATTTGTGTAACCCACTTAATGGTGTCATTAATCAGAATCAGAATCAGAATAAGCTTTATTATCATTGTACTGAAATGCAGTGAGATTATGTTTGTACAGTCGTCCAAAAGATGGGCAGAGTGCACGTTGCTGCTGCTCCTGAGCTTGGCCTTTTATTATTTTTAGATAGGAAAGGGGGGAAAAGCCATGAGAGGATAGTGGTGTTACAAAAATATTTCTTCACACCTTGTCCTTATCAGGACATGATTTAAGACATCAAAAAACTCTACCAGCAAGCACATTTATGTGCACATTACATATGCATTTGATGGCAAGATGGTGAGATTTGTCCACCAGATAGCTACCAGATGGCCCATAGTCCTGTTAAAATGTTGGTGTCAATAGACCTTTTACCAGTTGACGTCATCGCGCATGCGCACTCGTATTTTTCCAGAATTTTCCGGAAGTCGAGGGTAATACTACTCTGGTCGCGGTGGTGATCCTAGCTCCGTACGGTGGTGATCCGTGGATGGTGGTGATCCAAGCTCCGTACGGTGGTGATCCGTGGATGGTGGTGATCCAAGCTCCGTGGATTACGTTCCTACATTACATCTTGGATATGGGAAACAGACAAAACAGAGAACAACCTCCCGCAGCAGAATGCTACTGGACAGTTGCTAAGCTAGCAGCTAGCTAGGTCTACTACGAGACCTCGCTGTTCCTCAGTCCACTGCCTGTGTTGAAGTTTCAACCTGTTTCAACCTGCGACATGCAAAGAGATTCTTCCTTCAACCCCCCTGAAGAAATAACAGGTGAATAAAATAGCATAAAACATGCAGCTGTATAAAAATGAACAGACCACTGCACTGTTAGCTGTCATCATTTGAACTCTTTCTGCGTTGAAAAAATATACAGTAGTAGTTTCCACAAGACAAACATGTTTTATTAACATTATTTGAGGTCTGACTTTAAAAACATTTCAGCCATTTCTCTGTTTCTGTAAGTCATTCGCACAGTTTTGCTGGGGCGACACGCATTTATGGACCTGTCAGGCCTGTCATGATCCAAATATATATATTTTAAATAAATTATGTCGACCGTGACATCACATTTGTTGAAGTTTTTGAAGGACATCACGCTAATCCAATGAAAACTCACAGCACTCCTCAGCTGGCTCAGTCATTCCCTCCCCAATTTGACCAAATTTATATACTGTATTCAAATCCATGTTTATTACAGTAATTGATTAATGAGATAGTCCACACATCCCAAAACACATTGATTGTAGTACATTAAATTTAGAAATGAACACACCAACCTTTAAATATAAAGCATCTGTGCTCTAATTTGACTTTTAGTGAAGTGGAACTTTTGTTTAGTTAAATTTTTTAATCTGTTAATATACAAATGCTGTTTTAGTCACATTTTATGATTTTGAATCTCTCTAGATAAAGAAAGAGCGTTTACAACAAAAACAGGTCAGTCTCTCTTATCATGGTGACCTAACCAGGCTGAAAGAAAATCCTCTTTATGACTCTGCTGTTGTCAGAGCTGTTCTCTAGTTCAGCTCTCTGGTCATCCAATGACTTAGCAAAAAAAAAAAAAACATAAACATTACACTGTCTAAAGTCTCCAAGTTGTCAGAGAAGGCATCATTAAAAAAAAACATTAGCAGGTTACTGTCTGTCCTAGGCTGCTGTCCTTAACAAGTGAAATGACAAACACAAACACATCTTCTGGTATGTGCTGGTGAAGATTCTCAGTCGTCCAGGACATGATAAAATCAGAACAAGCGCTCAATGCAAAAACAACTGGACTTTATTTGTTGCAGAAAGGGTGAAACGTTTTCTGCAACAAATAAAGTCCAGTTGTTTTTGTATTGAGCGCTTGTTCTGATCTTCTGGTATGTGTTGTTTCTGTTTGTGACTTATATAAATAATGTGTGTGCTTGTGAGACATTTAAAGATGTTTTGAACTTCTGGCAGGTCTCTCTGATGGCGTGGAGATTGAACAGGGGCCGCGGTCGTCAGCTACTTCATCTGCCGGAGAGTCTGGATCGAGAACTGCAGCCAGGGTCTTTGAGCATATCTTAAAAAAAAAAAACATGTAGTTTTAAAATCTAGACAAAATAAAGGAATTAAAGAAACATACAGATAAGCGTTATTGGTTTTTAATGTTTACTACTACAACCTGCAATAGGTCAAGAATGGCTCCACGCTCAAAATGTCCTTGTGAAGACCAGCCAGCAGTGATGGGCTCATTCCGGTCATCAGGATGTCGTGGGTCAAAACGCAGTCTGTTCAGCGTTCTCCTGGAAAACTTCTCAACATAGATGTCATGCCTTAAATGACACCAACATGAAAAATGTGGTTGATATCTAACACATATTAGCAAATCTGTTTGTAGAAGTGTTTTTTAAAAAATGTCAAAAAACTATTCCAGATCTTACCATTGTAGAAAACATTTAAAACCGTACATAT
This sequence comes from Garcialebias charrua, assembly GCA_038048925.1. Classification (NCBI taxonomy): domain Eukaryota; kingdom Metazoa; phylum Chordata; class Actinopteri; order Cyprinodontiformes; family Rivulidae; genus Garcialebias; species Garcialebias charrua. The sequence goes on along the minus strand of JBBPBX010048364.1, from coordinate 4,052 downwards.
GTGATTGCATTTATTATCTAGTGCCACTAGAAAACAACAATAATTAACACAATACAATAAACTACAATTGTACAATGTTGAATAGTTTTTTGACTGGGATAAGACAAGATAAGTGATATTGTATTATTCCAATTGTTGGTGAAGTTTCACTGAAAGTCACCTTTCTGGGTATTTGTGTTATAAGCGTAATATGAAATGTCTTCAGGAACACTGATTAAACTCACTTTAAAACTTGCAGCTCATCCAAGTAGCAGGTGCAGTTCGTTTTTGGGCTGGTCTCTTCCATGTACAAGGTAACTGGGTGCAGGTTGGTGTATTTCCAACATGGTTGCAGCCACCTCCTCTGCAAAAACAATCACAAACACAATATACAACTATTGTATGTGTCATTATGGAATTCACATGCAAAATATATTGTTTGTAATATATTTAAGATTTTCACACATGTTACGTCTAAAGTGTAAGCTGTATAAACAGCATAAGTGCATTAGTAAATCAAAGATAATTAAATTTCCCTAGGAAAGCTATCACTTGGGATAGTTATTATTTTTCACATCACAACATCACCAATTGTCTCAGGCTTAATTTAAGACATAGTTTACAGAAATCAAATAAGAAATAAGGACGCTGTGAACATTTGTGTGACTCAAACGTCATGTTTTTGTTTACATACTGTGCTTATACTGACGGCTCATTATGAAGACATGGCGCTAGTTATAGCAGCTAACAGAAGATGTTGAACCTGTAACAATAACCAAACCAGTCTAAATATCAGAAGTATTGGTGTGAGAAATTTAAAACATTTATTTCTGACGCTTGGATAATACAGGTTGTTGACAACTACACACAACGGCTCACCCTGCTGGACATCCACAAAAAGCCTGAAGGAGTTCACCATTTTCCATCAGCGCACACAATCACCTCCTCTCGTATCTGCGGCACAATGTTCAGGCATTTTGACCAGTGGTTGTCCACTATTTTAAGAAATCAAGCTTCTAAATTACAACTCTCTATCATTACGAAGCTCCTCGGCTCCTTCCTAACCCCCGGCATCCGGTTTCGGCTTTTTGCCGTCCAATCAGAACGCTCGTTTCTGCCGACGCAAAGCTCGGCAGAAACTTTTACCAGTTGACGTCATCACGCAAAGCTGATGACGTCAACTGGTAAAAGGTCTATTGGTACTGCTTAGAGGCCAAACCGGGGAGTCAGATTCAGATAAGCCACAGTTGTTAATTTTTTTCAGGCATACTGTTATTTCTCATCAGCCTTGACTTCTGCTGGTACTTTTAATCCAAAATGGCCAGATTTGGGGGCATTCCACTGGTCCGTGCTTATTAGCTCCCTCCAAGGTCATCCCCAGCATGCTGGCGAGCCCCAGAAGCTGCAAATGGCCTACAATAGCCAATAACATAGGTATCCGCTGGTGCCAAAAAGCAGAAACCCTGCTTGCATGATTCCACTATCTTCAGTGTCCTCCTGAGAAAATATGGAAAGGCATATCAGATCCATGACGAATCCTGCCGCATGCGTTTCAGTGGAACATGCGGATTCTCCGTTTGGTTTATTTAAAAAAAAATCCATTTCATTGAAAGTCTAGCTGACCAGATCCATGACAGTAGTTTACATTTTGGAAGATGTGTAAAGAGGAGCTCCAATGCACAAGACAGAGCAAAAAAGGAGGAGGACAGGAGAGGGAAGAAATGTGTCTGTCTTGCACGAGTGCAAGTAGTGAAACAAGTAGAATGCAAGAAGATGAGTAAACTTAATAAAATGCAACATGTTTTTATTCTTCTTAAAGATGCTTTATAAAGTAAATGTCTTAAGCTGAGTCAATGTAATGATGTCTTTCAAGTTTGATGTACATAATTTTCTCCAGATGGATGTCTTTTTCTGGGAGGAAAAAAACTTATAGAATTCCTAATTAAAACGCAAGAAGTCAAAAGCAGCTGCAGAAAGGCACAAACGTCTGGCTTGGGAGAGTTACCAAAACCTCAAATCGTGGATTATGGAGTTTACGAAAAGGGAAAGAAAAAGAAACCACAGTTGTCGTCAAAAAAAGAGGGTTTATGCTTGAGGTTACAACTTCTACGTAAACGAATGTGGGCTGGAGAGCTGCATGAACACTGACCCTCAGCTCTGAACATAAAGCTTACAACAATCCATCAGTAGCATACACTGGTGAATACAAATACAAAGGTAACAGGCAATTACTTGTTTTATCAGCTGTGACAGCAACTCCCACTGCCATCCCCTTCAATCATCAGCCATGTCTGTGGAGCTCCAAGCTTCTTTATTCAATCCAAACATTAATAAAACAGTCTTCTCTGGTTTGATGAGTCCCTCCCTCCAGAGATGCTTCTCTCTAAGGAGAGCTATTCATTAGAGCACACCACCCACATGCATTAAACCGATCCCTCAACCTCACATTAACAATCTCCATAGCCTGTCTAATGTCTTTGGAGTAAATGTGTGTGTATGTGCTCAGGTTTGCTTGAGGTTGAGGGCAGGGCAGGAATGGAGAGGCTGAAGGTTTTCTCCTCTATCCTGACTCTGTTTCCAATGTTCTCTAGGAAACTTTTACCAAACTTTAACAACACTCTGAGCCAGGACTGAATGAAGTAACTGCACTCATAGATGTGTTAGGATAAATCTGCAATACCACAGTAGTCAGAAAGTACTAACTTTCAGTTCATTTTTCATTAAATTAAAAAATTTCTGGACCTCATCTTAAAATATACACCATTATTAGCTGCTTAAGCCATAACAGTATACTTTTTTTTTTTTTACAACAGTTGGGTACAGAAGTATTCATGGATTAATAGATTTTGACAGAAATTAACACTATAGATAAAATGGTGTTGTTAAAAAACCACAAATAAATGTTCTGGTCGTTGTAGCTACTGAGTCTTTTTCTAGAACGCACTTTTTAAAATTATATTTTTTTTTTCCTCATTTGGTGTCATCAAGCTGCAATTTTTTTTAAAAAGAGACCGACAGTTTGGGGAAAGCACTGCAGACACAGTGGAACTTTTCCAACATGGAATCAAGTGTTTCAGTGTAAACCACTGGCAAGAAACACATCGCAGAGCATCCAAAAATTTTGTTTGGTCGGCTGATGGTGCAGGGACAGAGGCCAAGCATTTCCTTTGTGGAATAGGAAAAAGAGTGTTTGTGCAACTTTTACAGGATAAAAAGGGATATGTTTAGGCAGCATATTTTGATTACATAAAACTAAATTAGAATAAACACACACACATGCAAAGGGCAAACTAAAAGTAAAAAATTAACGTGGATGTCATAAAATTATGATGAATTTTATGGTGTTTAATGTTATAAGATCAAATAAAATGTACACTAAAAAACAAACTTGCTCATTGAGGTTTTCTGCTTGTGCTGCCAATGGATTGTTATGCCTCCTACTGGCCACTGGATGTCTGGCAAGATCCAGAAAGAACATTAAGACAATTACTTCTAGACTGATCCAATAAATGTGATAAAAGAAGTTGACAAAACTACTAAAAACTATTTTTAATGTTTTTTTTTTAATAATCAGAGTAGTAACTTAGAGTGAAGAGTGAAGTTTAGGATTTTGCAAGGTATATAAATGTTAAAATTTGACTTGCTTACAATAAAATCTACGAGTTGTTTAAATTGGCATAAAATGAGGCAACATTTTGAAAAGGAGTCTCTGCTCCTTCTGCTGAAGCCAGGTGGTTTCCTCACAAGAAGTAAAATGTACATGGCAACCTAATTCAACATTTATCACTTCAAGCTGAACCTGTACACAAAAAAAACCTAAACATTTTTTAATCCCTATTTATAACAACACAATCTCCCTGTTAGTTGAACAGAGCCAGTTTGCCCAAATATGTGTGAATTTTGTGTTTCACCAGACCATAATGTGTCTTCAGCAGAGAGCATTGTCCACCTAGCAGCAAATGTTGTAGTGGATGTCAGAGTCAGTATATACACATATACACATATATATATACACATACAGTATATATACACATATATACACATACATATATACACATATATATACACATATA
>JBBPBX010048363.1:0-12068 GCA_038048925.1 Garcialebias charrua | reverse complement strand
AGCTGAAAGAAGCTGGAGAACATTGTTTGAAATGGCAAGATGTATGTTGATAGAAAGTAATCTACCTAAAGAGTTGTGGACTTATGCTGTAATGGCTTCTGCAGTAATTAGAAACAGGTGTTTCAACAATCGTCTGAAACAGACTCCATATTACCTGCTGACAGGAAAGGTGCCTGACCTTTCTAAAATGAAAGCATTTGGGTGTGTGTGCTATACATATAGACAAATTAAGAAAAAGCTAGATCCGAGGTGTGAAAAAGGTATCTTTGTGGGTTATGATAAATACAGCCCTGCATATTTAGTCTATTACCCAAACACAGGAAAAATCTGCAAACATCGACTGGTTAAATTTGTAGCTCAAACTATGAATGAAAGGCAAACTCAGGATGATCCTGACATGTTTGATGATGTTTTTAGATATAGAAGAACTATCCCTGTTAAGCCAGAATTAAGAGCAGAACACCAGGTGTCACAGGGAGCACATGGGAGTTCTACTGAGCCTGCAGTGAGTGTAGAGAGCACAAATGTTAGACAGGAAACACAAGAGGTCTCATCTATTTCAAAAGATGAAGTACAAGTGATGAACAAAATGCAAATGAACCTGGTCTACGACGTTCTGAAAGAGAAAGAAAAGCACCAGCATATCTAAAAGATTATGAATGTATGGCTGGGAGTGCTGATGATGAAGAGATAAATGTTGACTATTGCTATCGTTCAGTGTTTAGTACACCACAAAGTTACAGAGAAGCAATAAATTCACCTAAAGCTGAAAAATGGATAGAAGCAATGAAAGAAGAGATGGAATCCCTAACGGAGAACAAAACATTTACACTGACCAGACTGCCAGAAAATAAAAATGCAGTGGGGGGTAGATGGGTCTTCACGATTAAGAATAACATAGATGGAACTGAAACCTATAAGGCCAGATATGTAGCGAAAGGTTACAGTCAAGTAGCTGGTATAGATTATAAAGAAACATTCGCACCAACAGCAAGTATGACGTCTGTACGCAGCTTAATGCAAATGGCAGCTCAGTACGATCTAAAGTTACATCAAATGGATGTTAAGACGGCCTATTTACATGCTCCTATTGACTGTGAGGTATACGTGGAGCAGCCTGAGGGTTTTGAAGTCAACACAGATGAAAGACTAGTTTGTAAATTAAACAAATCATTGTATGGTTTAAAACAATCAGGACACAACTGGTATAAAATGCTCCATGACTATTTGGATGAAAATGGTTTCATACAGAATCCTGCTGATCACTGTGTTTATACAAGACAAAACTTAAATGAGAGAATAATTGTTATCTTTTGGGTTGATGACCTCATCATAGCAGCGCGTGATGATCTTTTGATAAACAGAGTAAAAGAAATGCTGAAAACAAGGTTCAAAATGAAAGACATGGGAACACTTAAATATTTCTTGGGCATTGACTTTACACAGACAGATGGTGAAGTAAAAATGAACCAAAAGATGTACATACAGAAAATTCTTGAAAGATTTGGTATGTCTGAATGTAGCACAAGGTGCACCCCATGTGAACAGAAGTTAAACTTTGAGTGTGAAAGTAAACTTGTTGATCCGAGACATTATCGTGAGCTTGTAGGAAGTTTGATTTATGTTATGACGTGTACAAGACCTGATCTTAGTTGGGTTGTGAGCAGACTTTCACAGTGTTTAGCTCAACCAAGAGAATGTAACCTGATCGCAGCTAAACATGTGCTGAGGTACCTGAGAGGGACCATGGATAACAGCTTATGCTATAAGAGGTGTGAAGAGAAACTTCAACTTGTAGCATATAGTGATGCAGACTGGGCAGGAGAACAAAGTGACAGGAGAAGCACTACAGGGTATTGTTTCAGCCTTAACAAAAACGGACCAGTTGTCTCATGGAAGTCAAAGAAGCAACAAACAGTGGCTTTATCAACATGTGAGGCAGAATATATGGCCCTGGCAGCAACCACACAGGAAAGTCTTTACCTTATACAGCTCTTAAGTGCAATGGACAAAGACTGTGTATGCATGCCAGTGACAATATTTGAAGATAACCAGGGAGCAATAGCCTTAACAAAAAACCCGGTACATCGTCAAAGATGCAAACACATTGACGTCAAATATCATTTTGTCAGGTCTGTGTTAGATGCTGGCAAAATAACAATCGTTTACTGCTCAACAGTAGACATGGTTGCGGACATCTTTACCAAACCGTCTACGAAAGTAAAACTCCAGAAGTTTGTACATTTCATGTTTGGGGATGTAAAATAATGTTGTTGTACAGTGTTGTATTTATTTGTTTTTTCCTTTTTATACAATGAACTGGAAAAAAAAAACAAAAACTGTAAAACAGTGACTGTATATTATGTAAATATGTGATTCTGTAAATTTGTACAGTGAGAGAGCGAGTGGAAGTGTTAAGATTAGTCACGTGGGGTATTGAACGCTCTTCACTTACGTCATCAGCAAGGAACTATTTAAGGCGTGGTATTGACGCAGCTGAGTTGAATTGAAGTGGATGGAAGTCTGTATGTTTCTGATGACTTTCCTGCGAGAAATAAACCTCCTAAACTAAATGCTGAATCCTGAACCGTTCTTTGTCCGACCTAACCTGCCCTAAGATGATGATCCGAACAGTTAGAGCAGGACTGCTCAGAGTCCGGCCCGCACACGCATCATGTGACACCAAAAACTGCAATTTATCTATAAAATCATTTTGTCCTTTTGGACTTCAGAGCTTGATGCAGATGAACTCCTTTTGAATCATTTAAGGACATTTTTATTTTGATACTTTTTAGCTTTAACAGAAACTGGATGAAAAATCTTCTTCAAATGTGTCGTATTAAGAACGTTTTTCATCTTTAATTTGTCTGTTTGTGATTTTTATTAAATTTCATGGTGAAAGAATCATAAACGTTTACTAATTTTAGTGTTTTTAAAATAAAAGTCTCTTGACTTCATCATCAATAGAGGGAAACTGGAGCCTTGAAAACCTGGAAAACCACTTTCACATTTTCCAGACATTGAAAACAGAGAATTTGAACTGATCTGATGATTAAAAGATGATTTTTCACAGATTGTGACGTGCACATGTATTAATGCTAGTATTCTGGTACCAGTGAGTCCATGTTCTGCTCCTCCAGTTTACCAGTTTGTTCCTCCTTTCATGACTCAGAGCGTTGAAGCATCAGATCTCTCACTGCTACAATAAATCTTTGCCTCCACCTAAGCAGCTCAGCTCTGAGCGTCTTGTGACTGAAAGATCTCCTGGAATTTCAGGATTCACTCAGGGAACAATCAGGGACTTTTATTTTGAAATGCTGTGAAGTGTGCCTTCAGTGAGACTTTGAGTGAAGAAGAATGATTTGAATGTTTTCTGTGCTTTCATGGCGTCCTCCCAGCAGCTGAGATGTAACACGTGTCTGTGTTTGTAGTTGCTGTTGTAAAGTGTGAAACAGAACAGGAGGAATGAGTGTGATGCTCTGAACACTGATGATCCTCTGCTGCAGCTTCTATCAGCTCAAATGAAGCTTCAATGTTCAACTGAGTGAATGTGAACGACCTAAAGCTTCCACTCACTCACTCTGTGTCTGTTTGAAGCTCAGCAACATTCTTCAGAGGCTCCTCCCACTCTGAGTGCAGCCTCTCAAATGTTGGTTCTGCTGAGTTCTGTCCACAGAACCTGCTCCACATCTCAGGTCCAGATGTTCCACTCAGCTGCAGGAGCTTCTAACGGCCCTTAAATCCCCACAAACATGAAGAGGAGAGAAGAAGAAGAACATCCAGGAAGATGTTTCTCTGAACTGACCAACACTTGACTCACAAGAAGTCCACGTGCTTCAGTGAGACGTGTGGAGAAGTTCAGGTGTTTGCAGAGTTCCTGCTGAAGTCCTGAACTCAGCCTCTGTTCTAAAAGTCTGTCACACAGTTCATGTTTCAGTGAGACGTGTGGAGAAGTTCAGGTGAAGCAGAGTTCCTGCTGAAGTCCTGAACTCAGCCTCTGTTCTAAAAGTCTGTCACACAGTTAATAATAATAATAATAATAATAAACTTTATTTGTATAGCACCTTCCACAATGCCTTGCATTGACCAAGGTGCTTAACAGGATAAAAAGAAGAATAAACGGGAACAATAGATCAATGAAAATAGAATAAGAAACCACAGCGATAAAAGAAGGCAATGGAAATAAAAAATGCTACATACTAAAATAACACAAGTAATAAAAGTTACACACAGAAAGCTTTTTTGAACAAGTGAAATAAAAATGCAATTGAAATTAAAGCTGCAAGCAGCATTGAGGCCCGAAGCAGCTTAGCACTGCTCGGACCTTATTGAGGCGACCACGCGAGCTCCAGCTCGTCCGCTCGGTCGCCATTTCGAAGTCTCTCGTGTCTACTCCGCACCAGGGGTGCACACGCACAATAAATCTGGTTCAGATCGGATGATGTCTCACTGAGATATAACAGTTTGAATAATCTAGGGGGCGCTCTGGAGTCACATGTTAAACCACAATATCAATGTGTCCACAAGGGCTCACTGATGATGCACAATAAATCTGGTTCAGATCGGATGATGTATCACTGAGATATAACAGTTTGAATAATCTAGGGGGCGCTCTGGAGTCATATGTTAGCCCACCATATCAATGTGTCCACAAGGGCTCACTGATGATGCACAATAAATCTGGTTCAGATCGGATGATGTATCACTGAGATATAACTATATAAATAATGTAGGGGGCGCACTTGAGTCAAATGTTAGCCCACCATATCAATGTGTCCACAAGGGCTCACTGATGATGCACAATAAATCTGGTTCAGATCGGATGATGTATCACTGAGATATAACTATAGAAATAATGTAGGGGGCGCACTTGAGTCAAATGTTAGCCCACAATATCAATGTGTCCACAAGGGCTCACTGATGATACACAATAAATCTGGTTCAGATCGGATGATGTATCACTGAGATATAACTGTAGTAATAATATAGGGGGCGCTATGGAGTAAAAATTTACATAACATTATCAATGTGTGTCGAAGTGTTCACTGATAAAGCACAATAAATCTCGTGCAGATCGGATAATGTATCACTAAGATATAACTGTAGTAATAATATAGGGGGCGCTATGGAGTAAACATTTACATACCATTATCAATGTGTGTCGAAGTGTTCACTGATAAAGCACAATAAATCTCATGCAGATCGGATAATGTATCACTAAGATATAACTGTAGTAATAATACAGGGGGCGCTATGGAGTAAAAATGTACATACCATCATCAATGTGTGTAGAAGTGTTCAGTGATGAATCACAATAAATCTCGTGCAGATCGGATAATGTATCACTAAGATATAACTGTAGTAATAATATAGGGGGCGCTATGGAGTAAAAATTTACATACCATTATCAATGTGTGTCGAAGTGTTCACTGATAAAGCACAATAAATCTCGTGCAGATCGGATAATGTATCACTGAGATATAACTGTAGTAATAATACAGGGGGCGCTATGGAGTAAAAATTTACATACCATTATCAATGTGTGTAGAAGTGTTCACTGATGAATCATAATAAATCTCGTGCAGATCGGATAATGTATCACTAAGATATAACTGTAGTAATAATATAGGGGGCGCTATGGAGTAAAAATTTACATAACATTATCAATGTGTGTCGAAGTGTTCACTGATAAAGCATAATAAATCTTGTGCAGATCGGATGATGTATCACTGAGATATAACTATAGAAATAATGTAGGGGGCGCACTTGAGTCAAATGTTAGCCCACCATATCAATGTGTCCACAAGGGCTCACTGATGATGCACAATAAATCTGGTTCAGATCGGATGATGTATCACTGAGATACAACAGTTTGAATAATCTAGGGGGCGCTATGGAGGCTATTTGCTAATTAGCATAAACACCTGTTCAAGGGGTGGGTAATGATCGATCATAATGATTTTGGTACTCCTCAGATCAAATCTGTGGAGTTTAGAACCAAACGTATGGTGACGGCGTTACGTCTTACTTCGCCACGTCACCACGCCCACTTGCTCCACCCAAAACGAACAGTGCTGGAAAGCTTGTTACACCACCATGTCTTCGGTGACTGGATACAATGTCACGTTGATTAGGTAACAGGGATCCGATATGGACCGTTCAACGTAAAACTTTACACTTCCTGTTGTCAGGGGGCGTGGCTTAAGTGATGTCATGATTTGACCATACAGTTTTGCAGGGGACCGGATGTGGGTCAATCACTGAAGGTTTGATGTATTAGACAGTTTTCGTGTAAGAGCTGTAAGCGTTTCGTTTTTCATGGCGAGATGTCCAACTTTGAGGTCTGGCCCCGCCCCTTCAGCATGCATGAAAACGCACAGTTTTGATAACATTTGTTCCCCCGTGCCTTATAAAGAAACTGGCCAAGTTTGAATCAAATCGAGCGAAATCCCTAGGAGGAGTTCGTTGAAATGCAGAGGTTGTAAACGGCCAAAAATGTGTGAAAATTTGGTCATCGTTCCAAAATGGCCGCCTTACCATTTATCGTACAACATTGGTGCCAGAGGGTTTTCTGTGCATCTTGGGGAGTTGGACAAGTGTACCAAATTTCATGATTCTACGTCAAACTAAGGTCAATGCAGAGGGTATTTTGAATATTTCTAGGGGGCGCTCTTGAGCCGTTTCTGTAGCGATTTGCAAATTAGCATAAACACCTGTTCAAGGGGTGGGCAATGATCGATCATACTGATTTTGGTACTCCTCGGATCAAATCTGTGGATTTTAGAACCAAACGTATGGTGATGGCGTTATGTCTTACTTCGCCACGTCGCCACGCCCACATGCTCCACCAAAAACGAACAGTATTGGAATGCTTGTTACACCAACATGTCTTCGGTCACTGGACACAATGCCACGCTGATTAGGTAACAGGGGTCCGATATGGACCGTTCAACGTAAAACTTTACACTTCCTGTTGTCAGGGGGCGTGGCTTAAGTGATGTCATGATTTGACCATACAGTTTTGCGGGGGACCGGATGTGGGTCAATAACTGAAGGTTTGATGTATTAGACTTTTTTCGTGTAAGAGCTGTAAGCGTTTCGTTTTTCATGGCGAGATGTCCAACTTTGACGTCTGGCCCCGCCCCTTCAGCATTCATGAAAACGCACAATTTTGATATCGTTTGTTCCCCCGTGCCTTATGAAGAAACTGGCCAAGTTTGAACCAAATCGAGCGAAATTCATAGGAGGAGTTCGTTCAAATGCGGAGGCTGTAAACGGCCAAAAAGGGGTGAAAATTTGGTCATCGTTCCAAAATGGCCGCCTTACCATTTATTGTACAACATTGGTGCCAGAGGGTTTTCTGTGCATCTTGGTGAGTTGGACAAGTGTACCAAATTTCATGATTCTACGTCAAACTAAGGTCAATGCGGAGGGTATTTTGAAAATTTCTAGGGGGCGCTCTTGAGCCGTTTCTGTGGCGATTTTTGCCACGCCCCCAAAATACGTAATTTTTCACCAGTCCTGACGAGTCCGCCAAATTTGGTGAGTTTTCGTATATGATAAAGCCTCCAAAAGGCCACTTCTTTGGGGGGAAGAAAAATAAAAAAAAAAAAATAATAATTAAAGCCGCAAGCGGCGTTGAGGCCCTCGCAGCTTAGCGCCGCTCGGACCTTATTGAGGCGACCGCGCGAGCTCCAGCTCGTCCGCTCGGTCGCCATTTCGAAGTCTCTCGTGTCTACTCCGCACCAGGGGTGCACACGCACAATAAATCTGGTTCAGATCGGATGATGTCTCACTGAGATATAACAGTTTGAATAATCTAGGGGGCGCTCTGGAGTCACATGTTAAACCACAATATCAATGTGTCCACAAGGTCTCACTGATGAATGCACAATAAATCTCGTGCAGATCGGATAATGTATCACTGAGATATAACTGTAGTAATAATATAGGGGGCGCTATGGAGTAAAAATTTACATACCATTATCAATGTATGTCGAAGTGTTCACTGATAAAGCACAATAACTCTCGTGCAGATCGGATAATGTATCACTAAGATATAACTGTAGTAATAATACAGGGGGCGCTATGGAGTAAAAATTTACATATCATTATGAATGTGTGTAGAAGTGTTCACTGATGAATCATAATAAATCTCGTGCAGATCGGATAATGTATCACTAAGATATAACTGTAGTAATAATATAGGGGGCGCTATGGAGTAAAAAATTACATAACATTATCAATGTGTATAGAAGTGTTCACTGATGAATCACATTAAATCTCGTGCAGATCGGATAATGTATCACTAAGATATAACTGTAGTAATAATATAGGGGGCGCTATGGAGTAAAAATTTACATACCATTATGAATGTGTGTAGAAGTGTTCACTGATGAATCATAATAAATCTCGTGCAGATCGGATAATGTATCACTAAGATATAACTGTAGTAATAATACAGGGGGCGCTATGGAGTAAAAATTTACATACCATTATCAATGTGTGTAGAAGTGTTCACTGATGAATCATAATAAATCTCGTGCAGATCGGATAATGTATCACTAAGATATAACTGTAGTAATAATATAGGGGGCGCTATGGAGTAAAAATTTACATAACATTATCAATGTGTGTCGAAGTGTTCACTGATAAAGCATAATAAATCTGTGCAGATCGGATGATGTATCACTGAGATACAACAGTTTGAATAATCTAGGGGGCGCTATGGAGGCTATTTGCTAATTAGCATAAACACCTGTTCAAGGGGTGGGTAATGATCGATCATAATGATTTTGGTACTCCTCAGATCAAATCTGTGGAGTTTAGAACCAAACGTATGGTGACGGCGTTACGTCTTACTTCGCCACGTCACCACGCCCACTTGCTCCACCCAAAACGAACAGTGCTGGAAAGCTTGTTACACCACCATGTCTTCGGTGACTGGATACAATGTCACGTTGATTAGGTAACAGGGATCCGATATGGACCGTTCAACGTAAAACTTTACACTTCCTGTTGTCAGGGGGCGTGGCTTAAGTGATGTCATGATTTGACCATACAGTTTTGCAGGGGACCGGATGTGGGTCAATAACTGAAGGTTTGATGTATTAGACTTTTTTCGTGTAAGAGCTGTAAGCGTTTCGTTTTTCATGGCGAGATGTCCAACTTTGACGTCTGGCCCCGCCCCTTCAGCATTCATGAAAACGCACAATTTTGATATTGTTTGTTCCCCCGTGCCTTATGAAGAAACTGGCCAAGTTTGAACCAAATCGAGCGAAATCCCTAGGAGGAGTTCGTTCAAATGCGGAGGCTGTAAACGGCCAAAAAGGTGTAAAAATTTGGTCATCGTTCCAAAATGGCCGCCTTACCATTTATCGTACAGCGTTGGTGCCAGAGGGTTTTCTGTGCATCTTGGTGAGTTGGACCAGTGTACCAAATTTCACGATTCTACGTCAAACTAAGTCTATGCGGAGGGTATTTTGAAAATTTCTAGGGGGCGCTCTTGAGCCGTTTCTGTTGCGTTTTTTGCCACGCCCCCAAAATACGTAAATTTTCACCAGTCCTGACGAGTCCGCCAAATTTGGTGAGTTTTCATATATGATAAAGCCCCCAAAAAGCCACTTCAAGAGGGACTAGAATAAAAACAATAATAATTAAAGCCGCAAGCGGCGTTGAGGCCCGAAGCAGCTTAGCGCCGCTCCGTCCTTATTGTGGTGAGCATGGGAACTCTAGCTAGTCCGCCCAGTCGCGATCATGGTGCGCATTTGCCAAATATTCAAAATCACATGCAAACTCCAGAGCTCTAGCATCGCCTGCTGGTCTTGTATTCGCCATGCTGCCACAACCACGCCCACATCCTCCAACAAAACCTTCAAGTGTTTTAAAACACATCAGATCAATGTATTATCTGTCTTCTAGCACAGGATCATCTTGACTATGTCAAGGGCGTGAGAGATAGAGTGGCTTTAAACCACCAGAAAGGTGTGAAATTTATGACCAAAACTACCTTTTGATCCAAAATGGCCGACTTCCTGTTGGTTTTGGACCAGGGTTCCAAGAGATTTTTTTGTAGGTCCTGACAATTTACACACGTATACCACGTTTCATAATTCTGGGATAAAGCATGGCTGGGGGCTGATTTTTAAACTAAATTCTAGGGGGCGCTCTGGAAGAATCAGGCCACGCCCACTACATATTGGACTGCAGTCCTGTCGAGGGATGGATAAATATAGATCTTAGTGAATTTGGTGCAGCTGGGAGCTTTTATTAGGAAGTTATTTTAGCTTGATGTTTCATGGAGAATGGCCAGATTTGAGGCTTGGCCACGCCCACATGCTTTGACATAGAAAAATTCTTTTGATAACTTTTGACCTTCAATGCCTCAAGGTAGTGCTGACCGAGTTTGACGCCTGGATCTCGAAAGCTCTAGGACGAGTTCGCTCAGATATGACGTCAATGAAATAGACCAAATTGTGACTTTGACCTAAAATGGCCGACTTCCTGTTGGCTTTGGACCATTGCTCCAAGAGACTTTTTTGTAGCTCCTGATGAGCTACACATGTGTACCAAGTTTCATTATTCTGGGATAAAGCATGGCTGGGGGCTGTTTTTTCTAAATATTCTAGAGGGTGCTGTTGAGGAATTAGGCCACGCCCACCAAGTATTACAATGGAATCCTGCAGGGGGGTGAACAAGGATCGATGTCAGTGAGTTTGGTGAAGCTGGGAGCTTATATTAGGAAGTTATTTTAGCTTGATGTTTCATGGAGAATGGCCATATTTGAGGCTTGGCCACGCCCACATGCTTTGACATAGAAAAATTCTTTTGATAACTTTTGACCTTCAATGCCTCAAGATAGTGCTGACCGAGTTTGACGCCTGGATCTCGAAAGCTCTAGGACGAGTTCGCTCAGATATGACGTAAATGAAATAGACCAAATTGTGACTTTGACCTAAGGCCACGCCCACATGCTTTGACTTAGAAAAATTCTTTTGATAACTTTTGACCTTCAATGCCTCAAGATAGTGCTGACCGAGTTTGACGCCTGGATCTCGAAAGCTCTAGGACGAGTTCGCTCAGATATGACGTAATTGATGTTTCATGGAAAATGGCCAGATTTGAGGCTTGGCCACGCCCACATGCTTTGACATAGAAAAATTCTTTTGATAACTTTTGACCTTCAATGCCTCAAGATAGTGCTGACTGAGTTTGACCCCTGGATCTCGAAAGCTCTAGGACGAGTTCGCTCAGATATGACGTAAATGAAATAGACCAAATTTGACTTTGACCTAAGGCCACGCCCACATGCTTTGACTTAGAAAAATTCTTTTGATAACTTTTGACCTTCAATGCCTCAAGATAGTGCTGACCGAGTTTGACGCCTGGATCTCGAAAGCTCTAGGACGAGTTCGCTCAGATATGACGTAAATGAAATAGACCAAATTGTGACTTTGACCTAAAATGGCCGACTTCCTGTTGGCTTTGGACCATTGCTCCAAGAGACTTTTTTGTAGCTCCTGATGAGATACATATGTGTACCAAGTTTCATTATTCTAGGATAAAGCATGGTGTCAATAGACCTTTAAATGTCAAAGTTATAGCGTTTCGTTTGTTTCGGCGAGTACGCCAAGTTCACCGCTCCACTACGCCCCCTGAACATATACGAAAAGTCAATTTTTTTGATAACTTTTAAAGGCCCATGCCTTAACTGCATTCTGACCAAGTTTGAAGCCGATAGGTCGAACGCCTGAGAAGGAGTTCGTCAAAGTTCGACATGAGTAAAACTGAAAAATGACCAAAATTTGACCTTTGACCCAAAATGGCCGCCTACCTGTGCATTTTAGAGGGTACCCCCAATGTACTTTTTTTCTTGAATTGGGGAGATCTACATATGTTCCGAGTTTCAGATCTCTACGACTTACGGTTTTCCCCAACTCACGTTAGGGGGCGCTGTTGAGCAGTTAGGCCACGCCCACTTGCGATTACACCAGATTCATAAAATTTTCGTTGGGGGACAATTTTGGGTGAAGTTTGGTGAGTTTTTGAATATGTTAAAGGCTCCAAAC
>JBBPBX010048362.1:0-25778 GCA_038048925.1 Garcialebias charrua | reverse complement strand
ATAGATAGATAGATAGATAGATAGATAGATAGATAGATAGATAGATAGATAGATAGATAGATAGATAGATAGATAGATAGATAGATAGATAGATAGAAAGATAGATAGATAGATAACTTTATTACAGACTCAGAGTCCAACCTACATATGAAAGGAAGCAGAAGAAAAAAAAATGCATCATATCTGCCCCTTCTTTAAACAAAATTAATTCAAACAATCAATTCAGACAACAATCATCTATAAAAAAACAAACATAAAAATAACTCATCACACTTTATCATATATAGTAATTTGGATATAAACCAATTTATATATTTTTTCAGAAATTTAGTTTGAATCCTTTTCTTGAACATAAACATTGACTTTGCAACTTTAATATCATTTTCCAAACCATTCCACAGACCTACTCCCTGAATTAAAATAGACCTACTCTTTGAACTTGTTCTATGCTGTGGCATAACAAAAATATATGTTCCCTTAAGATTATAAGTACTTTTTCTTTTTCTAAAAGCGTTTGGATGTTTGAGGGTAATGTGAAGTTCTGAGCTTTGAACAATACTAAAAGAATAGTATATTCAACTGAATCATAAAACTATTATAACTGTTCCCTCACCCAAACTATATATTTTTTGATATTTAAACAAGACACAAGACACTAGCTGGGACTTTAAAGATGCAAAATGTTTTTTTACAAGCCAGCAGAATGTTTCAGAAGGAAAAGTAATGATGTGAATGGAGAAATATTTACTTTTAGATTTTCTATATTGTTACATGTTGGGCTTTTGATGTTTAACTTGATGCTATTCCTCCTTCAGTCTGTTCTACCATTGTAGCTTCATCCTGGACTAAATGAAGCAGGTATGGAAAATGCTTTAAAACAACAACAACAACAAAACATTACTAATTCAGGCTGGAGCTCAAACCAGTTGTATCAAAAGCAGGGCCAAGTTTTAAGCTTACCAGAGGTTTCCCAGTTTATTTTAGTGACCCTCCTACAATGGTTGGTTTGAAATCAAACATTAAGTGTTTAAGACAAAGATGGCAGTACCAAAACCATTGTTTTGTTAGGCAAAACCACAATATGACTCATTGCACTGGATGCAGTTCCTTCTCAAAGCAATGGAAGCACAGCACCCACTCAGACTGAAAGGTTAGGATGGCAACAGTTTAGACCAGAAACCACTTTCATGTGGGAGATGAGTTCAGGGGAGGCACCCAATGTGCCCATATAATCCAACCCAAGTTAATCATATGGGTATAAGCTAGCTTTCTATGATGAGGGGACAAAAGCAAAAAGACGGAAATAAATTAAACATAAATAACTTTCATTGTAGGTGGCTCGGTATCTTAGCGACAAGATTAGAAAGAGAAGGACGTGCTGCATTTATTTATTTTTTCGAAGAGAATTTAGAGCTGCGAGTAAAGGTGGGGAGAAAAGGATGACACATCGTCTAAATGTTTTAATTAACAAAATCTAATTTAGATTATTTAATGGAGCTGAATCGTTCCTTGTTAAACGGACACCTGAGGCTGCATCCACATTAATACATTTTGTTCAAAACTAAATAACATCCTTTCTGGGAAATATGTGAGCATGATTTTAGAAGGAATCTTAACACTTAATAAAACTAAAATGTCTGAAAATGATTACAAAACAGTACTAGCTTATCCATGTATTTTTTTTTTTTTAAGTCCTCAACTACATGAAGACAACAAAGTCAGCATGGCCTGTAATTAAAATTTAATTTTCCTAAAGTCTAGGCTGATTTTGTTTTATTTTGTTGTACCATTTTTGCATCATTATACAGGAAACACATTGAAAAGAAAATATCAGACAGTTCAACTCAATACTTTATAGGAGGCTGAATTAACCATCTATCAGTTTTTATCCCTAACAATCTTAAACCAATCAAATTTAACATGTGGCAATAATTTGCTAATTGAATATTTTTAACACAATCGTTGGTGAAGGAGCAAAAATACATTTTGAAGTAATTAAAGCCGTAGTTGTTGGACTTTGCTTTTTGTATTACAATATGCTCTCCAGTTTTACATGACTGATGCCACAGCTGCATTTACATTACAGTTCCATAGACTGGGAACACACCTTAAACATATAGCTGCTAGTTAGGATTGTAAATGGTTCAACTACTTCGACTTGGCCATGTGTTATGGCCAAGTCGAAGTAGTTGAACCATCGTCTTGAACGATGGATCCTCATGTGTCTGATTTTTTTTTTTTCTTGTATAAGTCTGTGCATCTAATCAAGTCAAGTAAAGTCATCTTTATTTCTAGAGCACAGTTAAAACAGATAAACTGTTATCAAGGTGCTTTACAAACAACATCAAAGATATTTAAAATTTACAGAACTAGTAACACAAACTAATGGTAAAACTATGAAATTAACAGCAGTAAAAATATAATAAAAATGTATAAGAACAGCATTAAAATGAAAAAACATCTAGACAATTTTAAAGTAAAACTAACACAACAGTGTCTACAATTCTTTCTGTTTTAGAACCATCCCCATAAAAGTAGCCTATATAAACATCATAAAGACTTAATTTAGATAGTGTTTGTGAAGTTTGCATAATTAAAGCAGAATTTCATCCGACAGTATAAATTGCTCAGAGCACTATCAGTTAGAAATATCCATAAGTTATCTCAAAGAAGTTGACATACTGACTGGTCTGAGCAGCACCAAGAAAAAAAAAAAAAAAAAAAAAAAAAAAGGATTTCTGTGTCATCCTTAAACAAAAAAAAGACAATCTTATAGATTTCATAGCAATTCAACAATTCATCTTTTACCTCTTATGGTTGAGTTGCAGAGGCAGCTGGGCTGGGTAATCCTCTCAGCTGGGGAAAACCAAAGGGATTTCTAGGCCAGATAATAATACATCCAACATCACCTACCAAGTTTTTAATGTTTTTGCTACTTTTTCTTTTCTTTTGTTTACTGTTTAATGTATTTGTATCATTGCTGTTCATCATTCTTTAGTTTGTAGCAGGTCGCTTTCGTAAATGAGCCCTCGAGGCTCAATAAGATTTACCTGACTAAATAAAGGTTGAATGAATGAATGAAAAAAAGTTCTGGTTCAGCACCAGGGTCTCCTGCCAGTGGAACAGGTCCATAACATATCAAGAAGGAGGTGCACAAGAACCATCTTAATTAGACGCCCAGACCACCTTAGCTAAATCATTTTAATGTGGAGGAGCAGCAGCTCTACTGTGAGCTCCCTACAAAAAAAGGAGCTCCTCACATTCTTTTTTTAAGGCTACAGGTGGCTAGTTGTTCTGAGCTCTCTTTCTTTTTGTCATAATCTACACCTCATAACCATAGGTGAGGGCTGGAACATAGGTGGACCAGGAAATCGAGTGGCGTTTCTTTCGGCTCAACTCCTACTTCTTCACAACAGACTGGAGCAACAGACCTCATTTTTAGTGCAAGGCCCCAATCTGTCCATCCATCCATTGATTCATCCATCCAGCCATCCATCAATTCATCTGTCCATCCATCCATTCATTCATCCATTCATCCAACCATCAATACATCCATCAATCCATCCATCCATTCATCCATCCATTCATCCATCCATTCATTCATCTGTCCATCCATCCATTCATATATCCATCAATACATCCATCAATCCATCCATCCATCCATCAATCCATCCATTCATCCATCCATCCATCTGTCCATCCATCCATTCATCTATCCATCAATACATCCATCAATCCATCCATCCATCCATCTATCCATACATCCATTCATCCAACCAACCATCAATACATTCATCATCCATCCATCCATCCATCCATCCATCCATCCATCAATCCATGCATCCATCCAACCATCAAGACATCCATCAATCCATCCATCTAACCATCAATACATCCATCCATCCATTCATCCATCCATCCATCCATTCATCCATCCATCCATACTATCCATTCATCCATCCATCCATCCATCCATCCATCCATACTATCCATTCATCCATCCATCCATCCATCCATCCATTCATCCATCCATCCATCATCCATCAATCCACCCATCCATCCTATCTATTCGTCCTATCCATTCATCCATCCATCCAACCATCAATCCATCCATTCGTTTTACCCACTTCTTCTTTCTGGGCACCAAGGAGCAGGTGCTTTTCTCCAGCACTTACAGTTTACTAACTGTATAAGAGGTGAGGTAAATCTGTCACAGGGCAACATAGAGAAAAATGAGAAACAACCATTCACACTATCACTCACACCTATGAACAATTTAGAGTTGATCTGATTCATGCACACACTTTTGTTTTTGCACAGTTTCACTGCCATCACTTTTGCATTACTAAAAAAAATATTTTGTATGCATCCTTTATGATTGTCAATTGTTGTCTTTGTTGTCCACTGTTGTCATCACTCTTTGTTAAAATCAGGTCTTTTTTTTGTAAATGAGTCCGTGCATGCGTGGGTTTCCTCCGTGTACTTCGGTTTCCTTCCACAGACCAGTGATTGCTGGACATGGGCACCGGCAACCCCATGACCCAAAAATGGAAGAAGCTGGTAAAAGATAATGGATGGATGGAGTCCCCAAGGCTGTATGGGATTAACCTGTACAGTATAAATAAAGGTTGAACGAATGCAATACTAGTTTATTTTTTTATTTTTTTTACATAGAAGACTGTAAGACATCTGCACCACTGCTACAGTAACTGCTGCTATTTGTGCCTTCAAACATCAACTAACAGCAAACAAACCAATTTGGTAATGCAAAACTGTCTGTGTTAAGGTTTTTAAAACAGATTTCACTACAATGAAATATTTGAGATTAGTTTAAGATAGCAGAAGCCAACTTTGGAACTGGCTCTACCAAGACTACACTATCTGTTGAAGTTTTCTCTGTTCAGTATGTATGCAGTAAAGACAATTTAAAGGTGGAAAGCTAAATTGTTGATTTGCAATTAATTATGCCAGTAAGTGGCATTTGTCTCATCAAAGCTTGTTTCACTGAGATTGTTAAAATAAATAAAGCAACTGAGACACCAACGTCATTTTTTTATATCCAGAAATGAAAACCTCTTTATATTTTCTTTATTTCTCTACAGCATTTTAGATATTTTTAGAAAAATCTCATCTTCAATCTTTTTTCAAACTTTCAGCTCTTAGCCTTCTTTCTTTTATCATTCTGAATATTAACAGACTTTACAGCAGCCCATAAGGCTCAGAGTCAGCTCTAGCAACTGTTTGATAGCAGTGAACTCAGGCGCAGGGATATTGATGTATTCAACCCCACCCAGTTCATATAAGAGGGAGGACTATATTTCATTTGGATTCTTCCTGTGGGGTCCCAGATGACCATGTGAACTGGGGCAGCTGAGCAGCTCAGTCCCAATTCTCCTGATATCTTAGATCCTGCTAGTTCATGCTCTATCACTGTATTGCTGCCTCCATCTCACACGCAGTTGGATTAATGTAAAAACACTCCCTTCTACCATCTTTTCACACCCTTTTTTTTTCTTTTAGGAAGAATAAAATGGATAGCACAAATGAGCAAAGTAAATTTTAATATTCATTTTTTCATAATATGTTTGGTCATATGCAGAATCAACACAAATCAAGAATGCAAAGAAATGCTCGCAAGACAAGAAGAACCATCTCCACTCGCCAAAAAAAAAAAAAGAAATACCAAAGCATGCAACAAAAATACAAAAAGAAGGCGCCAAAAGTGAAAAAGTGAAACGTGAAAAACATCTACATTAGCATGGTCCTATTAGCAGAGTGGTTCTGCTGGCAATGAGGTTCTTTTAGCAACTAAGTCCTGTTAGCACCATGGTACTGTTAGCGGTGTGGTCTTGTTTGCAGCGTTATCAGGTTTTGTTAACAGTGGCTGTCCTGTTAGCAGCATGATGATATTAACGACCACAGCAACTGCCCTCTCAGACTGCAATCCAGAGCCGGGTCCGGCAGACACAGAACATCCAAGGTTTCCCCGCAGAACCGAACTGTTCCATAGAGTTTGGTCCATACAGGCAGATGGAGGATCATGGAGACGGCCGCCATGACAGGCTGGAGCCTGCCATCTTAAACAAGAATACATTTGTCAGGTTTAAATTGAGCACTACTTGCTTTGTGTGTGAGAACAATTTTGCTTGATTTGTGTGTGTATCTGTGTGTTTGTGTGTGTGTGGTGGGGGGGGCGTGTCTGTGTGCACTTTTTTTACAAAGGTGTCGACATCTTGTCTTAAAAGAATTGGGAGATTTACTGGATCAGATGACAGATACTGTACAACTGTCATAAACCTCCACAGGCACACACAGGGTTTCATCCGCCTGATGCTGACAGGAGTTTACTCTCACATTCATGCAAATACACACCTGGGAGAACACAACCTTCATCCTCTTCCATCCCCGCAGTCATCATTCTCCTCCTACTACAACCTTTATTCTCACATCTTTGACCACTGTTTTTTTTTTTCAAATTTTCTTCCCACAAATGCTTATTTTTATGTTTGTGTGGATTATCTTTTCTTGTTGATTTCAGTGGATTTTATGATATTTACAAAATTGATATATTGTCATTTGTCTAAAAAAAGTTTAGATATCAAAATGCTGTTTGTGTCGTCATTAAAAAGTTATTCCATCTTATAACATCTCCATGCAACAATGCGTCTTAAAAGATGTTCATTCAGTTTGCATGCACATCAAAATAGATTTAAGTTGGAAACCATTGCAAACAGGAAGCCCAACACCCCTTCCATACACACCCACACACACTTCCATACTGTGCTCTGGCACAGACAGAGGCGTGCGATGGAAAAGAGAGAGAGACATAAGTGGTGAGAGGCAACAGAGATGGGACAGACGGATAAAAGCAGCACTCTGGGGATGAGGCGCTCTGATGGACGAGAAAGTCAGCGCACTCAGCTGAGAGACGCAACAGACGGAAAGAAAGAAAGAAAAATGGAAAAGAGTAGCAGGGAGGAGGGGCCCTTCAGGGAAAATAACAAGTAAGTTGAGGGGATGAAGTACAATGTCATGTTAGGCCGTTATGAAAAAATGAAAAAATAAAATAAAATAAAAACATTGTTTTTGCTTTGTTTACTTCATGGTTTTGAAATCAAAGAAAAAATAAAAAAGTTAAGTCAAAATAGCATTTCATGAATAAAGTCAAAATTAAATAGGCTAATTTGACATTAAAAGGAAATCAATCAAACTGTAATTGGGTCAAACTCTTAAAAGGTAACTTTTTTCTTTCTTTTTCAAAACAGATTTTAAAAAGAAAATAATTTTTTGCACTTGACATCTGGAGCTGTAATTGATATTCCTGAAGTTTTACAGGAAAACAATATTATTCATGAAAGCCCTTTTTTTATAAGGTGATCTGATGAATTTTAAGATCAACAGTCACTGTTTGAGACTTGTTGTGACGATCTATCAGCACCTTGGACTTGTTCGGAAAAACATTGTGTATTTATTTTGTAGGTTGGCCAATAAAAGTGCATCCATAACCCATTGACCACATTATTTAATAAAAGAAAAACAGAGTAAAATCCAGAAAAATGTTTTTTACTTCCTCAAGCATTGTCTTAGAAAAATATTTTATTGTATTTCCCATCCTTTCAATGTTATTCAAAAAGTCAAAACGAAAACAAAACATAAATTAAAATTTTCTATTGTGCTTCTTCTGTTATTCCCCCCCCCCTCTTTATAGATGGCCTTCCTTCTCACCTCACAGCCATCCTCTTCACACCAATATGATTTTTTTAATAGAAAGAAAGGAAAAGACAGAAAGTAAGACCACAAAACAAATATCCACAAAAAGAGCACAAGGCAAACACACCCAACCACCGTCTGCAATCCTGCAAAGTACATGACGGAACACAGCAACAAAACACATATGCATAAAAGACACATAATATTATTCTTCTGTTATTCTAATATGCTGCTAGGAAAAAGAAGATGTGTAGATGTTATTTCCTGCATTACTTTGTTGTTTGATACCATTCAAATCAGTTGTCTTTATTTTTCAACTAAGTTCATAAAACATTTTTAACGTGTATATAATTTAATTGTTAATTTAAAAACCAACACATCTAAATCTACAATAGTTTTGCAAGAAACTATTGAATTCAAAGCTTGTCTTCTGTTGCACTTTAGATGCTTTTATTAGGATGATCATCAGTGTTTACTTTTGTTTTGAAAGATGGTTTTGCTCTTCCTGTCTGGCAGTGCACAGCTATAGTGCATTTCTTCAGAGATTAGTGTCTCTTATTTGTGTGAGTTATTATAAAATAGCTCTGCATTCCCATTGCAGTTCCTGAACGATGCTCAGCTTTAACAACGCCATTGATAAATCCCTCCACAGTCGCAGTGCTAAAAACATTAAACATGACAGTGATAAGTACTGTAAACAGAGACCGACTCTTAGCTTCTCCCCTGAGAACCTAATGATGGTCCCATGAGTAGTTGGTAACATAATAGCATTGTGATATTTAGGGGTTTATGTCCTTTAAAGATCACACTGGAAAAATAAATTTAACACCACCTTCTGTCTTGTGAAATCTTTAAATAAATTATCACCTGTTGCCAAATGGTAAATGTAAATTAAATGTAAATTAAATAGTGAAATGTCAATAATAGTTGATAATATTATGGAAATGATAACAATAGAAATTATAAACAAAGACGATAAAAACATAATAATAAGTTGTGTATATAGATCACCAGGAGCAAATATAGAAACATTCACAGATAAAATCTTGGAGCTAATGGAGAAGAGTTTTAATAAAAATGTTTTTTTTGTGTGGAGACTTTAACATTGATATGGGAAATAAAACAGATTCAAATAACATAAGCACATTTATAAACTCAATGTACAGTTTAAATATGTATCCATTGATATCAAAGCCAACAAGAATTACAACTCATAGTGCCACAATAATTGATAATATTTTCACAAATATAACAAATGGGGACGTGATAGGTGGTATCTTAATGACCGACTTAAGTGATAATTTACCAGTTTTCACAATCTATAAAAATGATCAAAATATCACAAAAGCAGTTACAACGAAGAAAAAGATCATAAACACGTCAAAAAGAGTTTTGGAAAAATTGAAAGAGGATCTGGATAAACAAGACTGGAGTGTATGTTGATGATGCGAACAGAGCATATGATGAGTTTATGAATATCTTAGAGGCTCTGTATGAACAGAATTGTGTGCAAACAAATCATACAAAGAGAAATAAGGTTGATCAACCATGGATGACAAAAGGGTTGAGAAATGCTTGTAAAAAAGAATTATTTGTATTCATGTTTCTTGAAATTGCGAAGTCAGAGCGCTGAAGAAAAATATAAAAAGTATAAAAATAAATTAGTAGGGATTATAAGGAAACATAAGAAAGAATATTATAGTAAATTATTAGATAAAAGTAATGGTGATATGAAAGCAACATGGCGAGTAATGAATAGTGTCCTGAAGAATCATAAAACAAAAACTGGTATTTCAAAATACTTTGTAAAAGACAACGATGAAATTCATGATGAAAATGAAATTGTAAATGGATTTAATCAATATTTTGTGAATGTTGGATCAAGCCTTGCAGCTAAAATACCAAAAGCAGATAATAATGTGATCCATTCAATTAAAGGTTGTGCAAATAGTATTTTTCTAAATGGAACCAACAAAGAGGAAATAATGAATGTAGTAAAAAATCTTACAGACAAGAGATCAAAAGACTGGGTGGACATGGATATGATGTTTGTAAAGGACATAATGAGCCATGTTATTGAGCCATTTACATACATATGTAATTTATCATTTTCAACAGGAATATTTCCAGATAATATGAAAGTAGCTAAGGTAGTTCCTCTTTTTAAAAATGGTGATAAATGTGTGTTCAACAATTATAGACCTATATCCTTGTTACCACAGTTTTCAAAAATTCTTGAAAAACTATTTGTAAACAGACTAGATCAATTTATAGATAAACAAAATATTCTAAGCAACAGTCAGTATGGGTTTAGAGCAAAAAACTCTACATCAATGGCTCTCATGGAATTAATGGAACAAATAACTACTGCTGTCGATCAAAAACAATATTGTATCAGTATTTTTGTTGATTTAAAAAAAGCATTTGATACTATTGATCACACCATTCTCCTTGAAAAACTGAACAAATATGGTATTAGAGGACCAGCATTACAGTGGGTATCTAGCTACTTGAAAGATAGGAAACAATTTGTACAAATAAATGATGTAAGATCTGACCTCTGTAATATCACATGTGGAGTTCCCCAAGGCTCGGTACTTGGACCAAAGCTATTTATTTTATATGTGAATGACTTGGTAAATGTGTCAGGGCTCCTTAAATGTGTACTTTTTGCTGATGATACCACATTTTTCTGTTCAGGCGAAGATATAGAACAAATGTTGGAATTGATAAAGACAGAATTTGTCAAGATACAAACTTGGTTTAAAATTAATAAATTATCATTAAATTTAGAAAAAACTAATTACATGATATTCAGTAATAAAAAGAAAACTGTTGATGTTCCACTCAAAATTGAGGATGTTGAGATTTGTAGAGTGAGTGAGGTGAAGTTTTTGGGTGTTATCATTGATGACAAACTGACATGGAAACAACACATAAATTCTGTAAGAATAAAAATAGCTAAATCGATTGCAGTACTGTACAAAGTCAGAGACTTTTTCATTCATTCAACCTTTATTTAGTCAGGTAAATCTTTTGAACCTCATGGGCTCATTTACGAAAGCGACCTGCTAAAACTAAAGAACAATGAACAGCAGTGATAGAATTTCATTAAACAATAAACAAACAAACAATAAACAATAGAAAACAAAAAGAGAGAAAAAAAAAGATTTTTTTTTTTTTTTTTTTTTTAACAAAGTATCAAAAAACTAGCAAAACATTATAAGGTAGACGTATAAAATCAAAGACAGGAACAAATCTGCATTGGTTTTTGCCAGGATTCCAACAGATTCTGAAAACCATTTAGGGAGGTCAGGGCCGAGAGCTTCAGATCTTTTTGTAAGATATTCCATGAAGCAGGAGCAGAGTAGGAGAAGGCCCTTTTTCCAAGTTCAGTCCTCACTGACGGAACACTGCAGGTAATCATGTCCTGAGAGCGCACACTGTAGCTGCACTCACGCAAAGACATGTAGGAGGAGATGTATGAGGGCAGCAGACCAAGAAGTGATTTAAAGATGAAAATGTACCAGTGGAAGAGTCTGCGTGAGGTTAATGATGTCCAGTTAACCAGTGAATACAGGGTGCAGTGGTGGGTACGATAATCACAACCAGTTATGAATCTTAGTGCACCATGATAGACCACATCCAACATCTGCAGGGTGCTTTTAGGAGCATTCATGTAGAGAATGTCACCGTAATCAATGGAGGGAAGGAAATGTTGTATAACACAATCATTGTTCCACACTTAATCTATTGTATTGATGTTTGGGGGAATGCGTGTAAAACAATCACAAAGCCTATTTTTGTATTACAGAAAAGAGCTGTAAGAATTATCACTAGAAAACATTACCGTCATCCATCAAGTACATTATTTTATCAACTGAAGTTATTGAAGTTCCATGATTTGGTAGACTATAATATTTTATCAGTTATGTATAGGGCTCAAAATAATGCATTACCTTTAAATATCCAAATGCATTTTGTTAAAAGACAAAGTTGTTATAATCTTAAAGCTGCTATATGTAACTTTTCTAACAATATATTTTTAACATATTTCTTCACTCTGTCACTAGATTGATGTTAGAGAGGTAATCTCTGAAAAAAACTAAAAAAAAATATTGTCCCCTTGCTTCTCCAGGTGGTAAATAAGCATTTCTAAAAAGAAAAAGTGACCCGCCATTTTCCAGCCAATAAAAACAAAGTTTGTAACCAGCCAATAAAAACCGAGCTTGAATTTGAATCAGCCAATAAAAACAGAGCTTGAATTTGAATTTTAACAGACCACAAGGGGGCAGAGCCATATATGGCTCTGAGGGGGAGGGATCAGAATGCTTTGCTTGTTGAAATTTTTTCTAAGTGCTGATGTTCTACAGAAACTGCAGACTGAACCTTTAAGGGGACAGAGATGTTTGTAAAACCACAATTCAGAACTAGTTTGAAGGGACGTTCTACCTCAATCCAGGGAATTAGATTATGGAATGGCTTGGAGAATGTAGTTAAAAATGCCAAGTCAATGTTTACATTTAAGAAAATGATCAAAACGAATGTGTTAAAAATATATATGAAATAGCGTAATGTGTATTGTATTAGTTAGAAAATTAGAAAGAGTTAGTCATTTTGTACTGTTTGTTGAAGATTATTATTGTTTAATCTGATTGTTGGAGAAAAGGGGCAGATATAATAAGATTTATTCTTCTTTCTGCTACCTTTCATTTTTTTATATTTTGTACATTATCATTTATGGGATTGTCTTGTATTGTTTCTTTTGTAAAAAAAATGAACAAATTTAATAAACATTAACATAAACAAATGGTAATGGTGGACAATAATGTATTTGTCTGCCTGTCTGTCGTTTTTAATATGTCACCAGTTCACAACAATTGTTGTATCGGTTGTACTATACGAAAACATTCATATACAATTAGTAAAAGTTATATAGCTAAGGAAGATTGCAGATTACCGTACATCAAATCTCCCGTGTTGCAATTTCTCATCCTGAGCAAGCACACTGACAACAGTTTGATGTTGTCTGTGTGTGTGTGCGAGTATGCATGCCAGTCTGTTACCATCCTATTTCAAAAAAGACTGGACACATGGTATTGAAGCTTGCAGAAAGTAATTGCTAGTTGTACATGTACAACCATTAATATTAAGACTAATCCCAAATCAAGATTGCTGCCACAGCCAACTGACTGAACAAAATCACAATGATTATTAAAGGGGACCACATATTCAAAATTCACTTTTTAATGTTTTTTTTACTCAACTTTGGGTATTTACTCCATAAAAAAACAGTCCTAAGGCCAAAAAAATGCACCCAGTGGTTTATTTACTCTAAGTAGATTTATTTAACTGTGATAAGATAGGTTTCGTTTTGAAATCATCGCGCCTGTTACGTCACAGGCGCGAGGACAACCCACCTCGAACCTGAGTCCAGCCCCCTCACCTAGCAACCCCTGGTGCGGCTCAACCCACTCCAGTATAAAAGAGTTGACGGTTGTTTTTCCTGATTTCATGGCTAAAAATGTCACAGAGTCTAGCCAGCTAACTCTCTGACCCTCGTGGCGCAGATAATGGATTTAAAATTGATAGTTTTCAGATGGGAACAGATGCGCATGTTTCTGTGTGTGTGTGTGTGTGTGTTGGTTTATGTGTCATTAGCAGGACAGACTACTTAACGCAACCAAACCCGTGTGTGCGCGTGTGTGTGTGTCCTCACATACAGGTTCAGCCTGAGCCAAGATCACTTGGAGCTCCTATTTAATTCCATCAGAGCGTCAGGTAGTGTTGATAAAAAGAAAGCCCGCTGTGAGTGTGTGTGTGTGTGTGTGCCGGCCCGCACGTGCTCCTCGGAGGGACACAGATAAAAAAGCCCCCGCTGTGCTGCTGTGCTTGTGTGTGTGTGTGCTTTGCTCCCCTACAGCTGCGCCACAGGCAGAAGGAGGGAGAGTCAGAGGGAGGGAGAGTCAGAAGGAGGCAAAAGAAACGTGCAGTGAGTTCAGACTTCCTCGTCTGCCTTTGGAGGGCGGAGTTAATGTGAGCAGATCTTTGAAGGGCGTGCCACAAGACCTCCTCATCATAAACCGGTCGTTCAAAACGAAAGTTAAAAATGGCAGAATTAAAAAGGGTATAATTGATTATCTAAGAATTATTTTGTGTATTAAATTGAATGAACACTGTTTTTTAACCCCAAAGAAATACCATAAAAATTTTAAAAAGCAATATGTGGTCCTCCTTTAAGAGAGAAAGAAAGAAAAGAGAAAGTAAGGCAACAAATCAACAATTATCAACCAAAAGAGCACAAGGCAAACACACCCAACCTCCGTCCACAATCCTGCAAAGCACATGACAGAACACAACAATGGAACATACATGCATAAAGACTAATAATATTCATGAGCTTGCAGTAGAATTCTATAAATACACATACCCATATCTACAAATATATATATACAGTAGTATACATACATATACTTTTATATTCATTTATATATATACCCATCTACATATCTACAGATATATATATACAGTAGTATACATACATATACTTTTATATTCATTTATATACCCATCTACATATCTGCATATATATATATATATACATCCCTGCATCCATTTGTGTGTGGTTGTGAGCATGCATAAGTGTATAAGGTTCCTCCAATAGAACATTTAGTAGCGACTGTGAAGTATCAGAGATCCGTCCCCCCAAAGCCCGAGGCAGACGAAGGAGCGATCAAAGCCCAAGACCCCAGGAAGGACCCCGAGCCCAGAGTCCCCAGGACTGCCCGAACAGGACGAGCCACTAGCCCACTCCCCAGATCCTACCAAGGGGAAGAACCGGACGAACCCCTACCAGCGACCACATACAATGACCCCCCGGTGTCGCCCGCGACAAATTCACAGGCCCCCGCCGGAGCCCGCTGCGCCGACGTAGCCCCAGGGCCGGTCACCGAGGCCCGGGCACCGGGGACGCCCACCCCTCGGGCCCAGACCCGACCGGACCAGAGGGCACGAGCCCCACCAGGCAGCCACCAGGCCGAGCCGACAAACGCCCAAGCGCCCAACCCCAGATAGTGAGGGCCCCAAGCACGCCCGCAGGCAAGGGAACACCTACCAGGGGGGGCCACGTGGCAGGAGCGCGACACTAAGTAGCCTCGGAAGTATCAGAGAGGGGGCAGTCCAAAACCCAGCCTGACACTTAAACATTCATACACAGATATACTCATTCAGACCCACCCTCATCCTCACCCTCAGTCACACAAAGACAAACAATAACGACATGTTCCATTCATAATCCCGATGCACACTCTATACCCCCTAGGTCCAAGACATGTACCTGCTCCCTGCGTGGGGCAGCCCACATCCAAACCCAGGAGGTAGGCCCATTCATTCAGGGGTGGAGAGTAGCAGATATCCAAGATCCGGCCCATCCCGCGCCCTGCCGACAGGACAGGACACCCGAGTCCAAAAAAAAAAAAAGTTTTGTGATATAGTTGTCAAACTAAACTCCTTTTGAAGCTGTTTTTAGTCATTTATTACTAGAACAATTAGAGTGGCTACGGCCTACAAAGATGTGCGATTACAAAAAATAAGATGACATTGCAGAACTGGTTGACTGTATTTCCACTGGTTAGAGTGAAATGCTGTATGCATCTTTCTATATTTCATGCCTACTCAGCTCAACTCTGTGACTACCGGTACCTGCTTTAATGGTCTTTATCTAAATCAGGTGGAATAGGGTGCTCAAGCCAGTGTGTCTCTAATGCCGGTCCCACACCCGGGTTAATGGTCAAGGTTGTGTCAGGAAGGGCATCCAACGTAAAACACTTTTGATAAAGCTATCATGCGAGCTCATTCAAATGACACCATACAGGATTGGATGAGGCCCAGGTTAATAACGACCGACACTGGTACTGTTTATAAGCAGTGTGCCGGCAAAAATTGTGCTACTGTTTGTTGAAGACTAAGATGAGGGGGATGTGTCAGGAGGCAGAGGGAGAAGAGGAAACTCAAGAATGTAGGACTGAGAGTTGCAAATCTACAAAGTAAATGTGGGGATGATGACAGGCAAAGGTAGAGAGCTGACTGGTATTCATTCAACCTTTATTTAGTCAGGTAAATGTCATTGAGCCTCGTGGACTCATTTTCAAGAGCGACCTACTATATACAAACTAAAGAATGATGAACAGCAATGGTAGAATTTCCTTAAACAACAAACAATAGAAAAACATAAGAGAGAAATATGATGGTATGAGGTATGATGCAGGGAAGGAAGGTAGATATTTTATGTGTCCAAGAGACCAAGTGGAAGGACAGAAGCCTTGTAGCATTGGATCAGGGTTTAAGTTGTTTTACCATGGTGTGGATAGAAAGAAAAATGGAGCAGGGATGGTCTCCTGAAGGAGGAGTTAGCAAATAATGTAGTAGAGGTGTGTAATAGAGGTGAAAATAGTGTCAGAAAGGACAATACAGTATATTTGAAGGTAGAAGTAGAAGGTCTGATGCAAAATGTCAGTGGTGGTTATGCTTCACAGGTTGGATGTCAGTGGTGGTTATGCTTCACAGGTTGGATGTAATGTTGAGGAGAAAGATACATTTTGGAAGGATCTAAATTAAATGATAGAGAGTATTCCCAGGGAGGAAACCGTGCTAATT
This sequence comes from Garcialebias charrua, assembly GCA_038048925.1. Lineage (NCBI taxonomy): Eukaryota > Metazoa > Chordata > Actinopteri > Cyprinodontiformes > Rivulidae > Garcialebias > Garcialebias charrua. Next base: position 9,413 of record JBBPBX010048362.1, on the reverse strand, counting down.
GGAGCAGACCTGAAAAAAAAAAGTTGGTGAAGGAAACAGAGGGGTTGAGGAATTGATGGGTAGGTTTGGTGTCAAGGAAAGAAACCAGGAAGGACGGATGTTGGTGGATTTTGCCAAGATAATGGAAATGGCTGTAGTTAACACATTTCCAAAAAGAGGGTGGAACATAGAATGACCCATAAGAGTGGAGGAAGGAGTGTGCACATACATGGCCAACATTCTGTGTAGAAGAAAAAACCTGAGAGAGATTGGAGACTGTAAAGTTGTGACAGTGGAGATTGTAGCCAGACAGCATCAGATGATTGTGTGCAGAATTATTTTTGGTGCGAAGAAGAGAAGGAGTAAAATCAGAGAAAATAATCAAATAGAAGCTGAGGAAAGACGAATGTTATGAGGAGTTCAGAGAGGAGCTCTTAAAAGTTCTGGATGGTAAAAAAGCTTCCATATGAATAGACTACTACATCAACTAATTATAGAGACAGGTAGGAAGGTTCTTAATTTGTCATCTGGACAGAGAAAAGATAAACAAACCTGGTGGTAGATTAGTTGAAGTGCATGCAGCTATTCAAAGAAAAAGGGTAGCCAAGAAGAAATTATGACAGTAAGAAGACTGAAGAAAAGAGACTGGAATATAAGGAGATGCAATGCAGAGCAAAGGGAGAGGTAGCTAAAGCTAAGCAGAAGGTGCATGATGAGTTGTATGGAAGGCTGGACACTAAAGAGGGTGAGAAGGACTTGTGCCAATTGGCAAGACGGAGGGATCAGACTGGAAAGGATGTGCAACAGGGTAGACTTGTGAGATAGAAATGGTAATGTTTTAACAAGTAATGAGACCATGACGGGAAGTTGGAAGGAGTACCGGTACTTTGAGGAGCTAATGAATAAAGAGAATGAAAGAGAAAGAAAAGTAAAGGTCATATAAACTGTGAACCAGGAAGTGGGACTGATTAGTGAGAGTGAAGTGCACCACAGATGCCATCTTTGCTTTGAGGATGCTAACGGAGAAGTTCAGAGAGGCTCAGAAAAAACTCCATTGTGTCTTTGTTGATTTAGAAAAAAGCATATGACAGGGTGCCAAGGAAGGAGGTGTGGTATTGCATGAAGAAATATGGAGTGGCAGAGAAGTATGTTAGACTGGTACCGAACGAGGACAGCAAGACAGTGGTAAGATATGCTGTGGGAGTGACAGATAAATTCAAGGTTGAGGTGGGAGTGCATCAAGGATTGGCTCTGAGCCCCTTCTTGTTTGCTCTGGTGATGGACAGCCTAACTGGTTAGGACAGGCAGGAATCCCCATGGACTATGATGTTTACAGATGGCATTGTGATATGTGGTGAGAACAGGGAACAGGTGGAAGAGAACTTAGAAAGGTGGAGGTATGCACTTGAAAGAAGAATGAAAATCAGCTGTATTAAGACAGAGTATATGCATGTGAATGAGAGGGAGACAGGTGGAACAGTGAGGCTTCAAGGATCAGAGGTCAAAAAGGTGCAGGACTTCAAGTACTTGGGGTCAACTGTCCAGGAAAAATGGGAGTGTCCAGGAAGGGTGCAGTGGATTGAAAAAAGTTTCATGAGTGATTTGAGACAAAACAGTGTCAGCAATAGCTCAAAGCAAAAGTCTACAAGACAGGGGTGAGATCAGCTATGTAGTGGACCTACCCAGGGTCAAACTAAGGTTTTTGAACTGTCCAGTGATGACCTTTACTGACCTCTCAGTAAAACAAGACATTTACTACAAATTATTCCATTAGTTGTAATCTGAGAACATAGTCACCAAAAGAGACTATTTCTATCTTTGATTTTATTCTAATGTAATCAAAAGAATAACTTTTGTCATTTTCATGATATATGTTATATGCTGTTATTCTTTAAATGTGAAGCATGACTGTGTTACTTGATCAAATGAAAGGGTGTTAAAGTTCAGATAAAAGGTCAAACTGACTTACACAGAAATTGTTTTTGTTGAGTTTCAGCTAAAACTCTCATCTAGCGTCTGAAAGTCTCTTCACTCAGATACTTTTCCTAAACAATTTCCCTGTGCTCTGGATTTCACCTTGAATCGTGATAACAAGTGAACTGCTCGACTGGTTTTTGGACCAATGGGGAAGAGACAACTCCTCTCATCTCAGATCTTCTACTAAGTTCTAAGTTTTTGCTGGAACGAGGAAGTCTGCTAGGAAAACTTCAAGATGTGAGGTCGTCCCTAAGGGCTGGATGAACTCAGTCACACGCTAAGGACACGTCATCCAGTTAAGGACTAATAACATGTTGTTATGAGTCCACTTCGAACGAGCGTAAGCTCAAAACTTTGTTTATTCCTTCCTGGAATAAGTTATCTTGAAGTCAGAGGCCAGGAGCTGATGCATTTTCTGATGACCAACGCGAAACCAGGAGACATTGAAACGTAAACGAGAACCGGCTCGGACGTGCTGGACCTGCAACGATTCTGTACGCCTGAAAGGCTGGTGTCATCTCTTTATCAGACTCGTCGTCAAAGGTAAAGAGCTGTTTACAAACGTACCTGGATTTCAGCAGAAATCTGATGGGAAGTGTCACTTCTGGTAACATGCTCAAGACAATTTCCTTTAAACCATCTCTCCTCCTATTTCCTTATCCCTCTCAATCTATCTGGTAACTATTTTTAAGCTAAGACTGAGCCACAGACTAAGTATAATGACATCCTGTATTTATGTCTGTTGTTACAATTTAAATGTGCTGACGTATTAAATTGAGAGAAAGTGAAATCATGTCAATCAAGTGTAATGGTGTTAATTTAGTTGATTTATTCTAAATAAATGGTAGTGTCTTTGACATACCAAACTAAGTTAACGTGTCCATTGTCACTCTATGGCTTCTGTTTTGCTTGTCCATCATAAAGATCAAAGAAATATTGGGTAAACGGAAAAAGAAAAGAATCCGTGAAATTACTATTCAATCTGAATAAGTAAATTAATTAAGGTAAAGAGGTCAGTATTAATATTGACCTCCCTAAAATCCTTAACATCTGGGTGGCACCGTATGTGTTTAAAGACACAATATGGTGGCTCCCTCATGTTAAGTATTTTAGGGAGGTCAATATTAATACTGACCTCTTTACCTTAATTAATTTACTTATTCAGATTGAATAGTAATTTCACGGATTCTTTTCTTTTTCCGTTTACCCAATATTTCTGTGATCTTTATGATGGATAAGCAAAACAGAAGCCATAGAGTGACAATGGACACGTTAACTTAGTTTGGTATGCCAAAGACACTACCATTTATTTAGAATAAATCAACTAAATTAACACCATTACACTTGATTGACATGATTTCACTTTCTTTCAATTTAATACGTCAGCACATTTAAATTGTAACAACAGACATAAATACAGGATGTCATTATACTTAGTCTGTGGCTCAGTCTTAGCTTAAAAATAGTTACCAGATAGATTGAGAGGGATAAGGAAATAGGAGGAGAGATGGTTTAAAGGAAATTGTCTTGAGCATGTTACCAGAAGTGACACTTCCCATCAGATTTCTGCTGAAATCCAGGTACGTTTGTAAACAGCTCTTTACCTTTGACGACGAGTCTGATAAAGAGATGACACCAGCCTTTCAGGCGTACAGAATCGTTGCAGGTCCAGCACGTCCGAGCCGGTTCTCGTTTACGTTTCAACGTCTCCTGGTTTCGCGTTGGTCATCAGAAAATGCATCAGCTCCTGGCCTCTGACTTCAAGATAACTTATTCCAGGAAGGAATAAACAAAGTTTTGAGCTTACGCTCGTTCGAAGTGGACTCATAACAACATGTTATTAGTCCTTAACTGGATGACGTGTCCTTAGCGTGTGACTGAGTTCATCCAGCCCTTAGGGACGACCTCACATCTTGAAGTTTTCCCAGCAGACTTCCTCGTTCCAGCAAAAACTTAGAACTTAGTAGAAGATCTGAGATGAGAGGAGTTGTCTCTTCCCCATTGGTCCAAAAACCAGTCGAGCAGTTCACTTGTTATCACGATTCAAGGTGAAATCCAGAGCACAGGGAAATTGTTTAGGAAAAGTATCTGAGTGAAGAGACTTTCAGACGCTAGATGAGAGTTTTAGCTGAAACTCAACAAAAACAATTTCTGTGTAAGTCAGTTTGACCTTTTATCTGAACTTTAACACCCTTTCATTTGATCAAGTAACACAGTCATGCTTCACATTTAAAGAATAACAGCATATAACATATATCATGAAAATGACAAAAGTTATTCTTTTGATTACATTAGAATAAAATCAAAGATAGAAATAGTCTCTTTTGGTGACTATGTTCTCAGATTACAACTAATGGAATAATTTGTAGTAAATGTCTTGCTTTACTGAGAGGTCAGTAAAGGTCATCACTGGACAGTTCAAAAACCTTAGTTTGACCCTGGGTAGGTCCACTACAGCTATGTTGTATGGTTTGGAGACAGTGGCAGTGACCATAGTAAAATGTCCATGTTTGCACAGGTACAGTAACTCTTGTTTGTCCACATACAGTAGATGTATCCTATACCACCAAGTCTCAGTTGTTATTAAATCAATTTGTAGAAAACTAAACTAAATTTGGTAGTCTGATTACACAGTAGACAGTGGATTATTCGACATATTAACACAATTTTGATGCAAATCAAATAATTCTGCTCAGATGGGAGAGTGTTGATGCAGAGTGACTGAGAGATTTCCAGTACTAATCCCCTGACCATTACATTGAAATGTGGTTGGGAAAGGTGAAGTACCCACACCTGTCTCCACCTTCATTTGCCCCTCTGGCCCTTGAGCAAGGCTCATAACACTCAGTTTTCTGGCCATTATAATTTGTTCCTTGTTAAAATAGCTTTACAGTACTTTTTAAACTTGCCTGTTTTTTTTTTAATTTTGCTTCAGTGTTTGCAAGATACTAGACTCTACATTTAAAGCATGCTTGCAATTCAGGTGTACTATTTGTTTCACAAATGGCAAACAGCAACATGATGCCTGAAGCCCAAACATTACAACAAAGGCACATTTTGCCAATTTTTACAGGTAAAATAAATCAACCCATGAAAACAATGGTGTTTTAGCAGGTGGTGAAAATGGCATCACTGTTGTGTTACCTCAAACTACCCCATTGGCATGATGTATTGCTTTGTTGTCTTATAAAATGTTGAAAATAGTGGAAGGCATCATTCTTCTCAATGTTTTCAAGTAATATATTTTTTCTTCACTTTTATGCTTTCATTTTTGTGAGCATGATGTGCATTTTAGTGCAGTCCTTTCATGTTTTAATGTTTTATGCTGGTGTCTTTGATTCATTTGCTCCATTTATTTGCTCTTTATTACTCAAAACTGTATATGTACTAGACCTTCCCACAAGAATATCAACAGATTATGGTCCCTAAGGTTTTCTTTGCAACCTTCATGTGGTGCTATTTTTGATTTTGTTTGTATGTTACTGTCATAACATATTTCATTATTTTGTGCATGCTAATTTATACGTGGGCTAACGCTCTCATTTGGAGCTTATCATGGTAAATTCAGGAGGAGATGGACAGGCTAACGAAGCTGAATGTTTGAGCAGGCAACAAAGCCCACCGAAGAGATGGTAAGCTGCTTTTTGTTGTGCAGGAAAGAAGAAACAAAAAGCTGGCAGAACAGGAAAATGGACACACACGGACACACAGAAGGACTCTGTCTAACGCAGAGTAGAATAAAAAATACAGCAAATTACTCTTTTTATTTCTCAGTATTCTTCCATTGTAGCTTGTAGGGTGAAAATAGCTTCTTTCAGTTTTATTTCTCTGCAGTGATAGGTTAAAATCATCTTGTATTTTTTCCCCTTTTATTACTAGAAAATCACCAGGCTTGTGATAATAAATAGAACAAACATATACTATATCTGCTTAAAATACATACTTTTGTGTTTCTCTTTGTTCTGTTTTGTGAATAAGAATAATTTTGGGTGGTTTTAACTCAGAATTTTCAGCAGGCCCTGCTTTAATAAAGATGAGGCAATGCTTGATATTAGATAATTTCTCCAGTCTAATCCTATTCTACATGGTCATGTAGATTAGTGATATCACTCTGAATTCTATTAGTGAATTTTTCTGTGCGCCACAATAGCTAACAGGCAATAAACTGTGATATAGAATAGTGCACTTTCGTCTTTGTTTTCAACCTTGTCTACAAATCAACAAATCCTTTACACATTACTATATTTGTTGTTGTTGTGGAAAATAAATTCAGATACGCAAAGAAAGTAGATAAAATTACATGGTGGGCTTGAACAGAGCACACAATGAGTTCTCTCTGTATGCAACTGGAAACTTATGGCAGGCCAAAGTATTGAAAATGACTGCAGGCTGTCTTTACCATTATTAGCCCAATTATAGTGTGGATGGGAGAGGGGCAAGGAGAGACCTGCAAAAAACAGCACGAATGAACAGTAAAAGTGACACCTTGGGGATCTCATTTGTTAAAAAAAAAGAAAAAAAAAAAGAAATGGCCTAATCATGAAGTACATTTTCAAAACCTGTTACAGTAGATAATCTGTGGTAGTTGGAAGATAAATCTATAAAAAATAAAACACATTTCATTTTCTAAGGTAATTATTGTCTGACATTTAATTTCCTACTCATTGTGTAAACTCCACTGACGTGAATCTCTTCATCAAGATGAAGTTTCTTCAGATAGTTATATTACAGTTTTCTTAGGCAGAAAGAATTGACAATTTTTGGTGGAAACTGTTTTTTTTTTTTGTCAGTGCTCTGGTTGATGCTTTTTATAAAAGAAAGTATTGTTCTACCAAAAGCACAGTAACTTAGGAAATAAAACTATGAATGTCCTTCACCTACATTTAGATTTTAATGTTACTGAAAACTCAACCCTTCAAAAATGGCTTTCCAAGAAGAAAATATTCATAAATTATCTTTAAAATGTGGTGGCACATGCCTGACCTCTCAGAGATAATAATAATAATAATAATAAATTCAATTTATAACGCACTTTTCATTACTGAAAATCTCAAAGTGCTACACATATATTGAATGCTACACACATTCATAAACCGGTGGCGGCAGACTACCATGCAAGGTGCTTTCCAGTCCTACCGGGAGCAACTCAGGGTTAAGTGTCTTGCCCAAGGACACAACGACACATGGTGCGGGTCCCGGGAGTCGAACCGCCAACTTTCCGATCGGGAGACGACTGCCATTACCACTACACCACGGCCGCCCGTAAGATGAGGTCAAGGGATAGCCTCCCAGCAATTTACTCCCACAGACCAAAAGTATGAATGTTAGGCTAATTGCAAGAAAGTTCATGATCAATAATCCAGGTACCAAATCCAATAATTCTCAGTCGGGTCATCTGGACAGTTTCTTTTTTTATAGAAACGTTTTTCCTCCATCCGGAGGGCCTCATCAGTCAGAAGAGTTCCAGCAAACTGGTTTCCCACCAAGCAGTAAACACATTAAGTGGACCAACCAGTTTGCTGGAGCCAAGATGGTTTCTGGGGGCCGTTCTGTCCCTTGTCGACTCCTCCCGGGCAGGCAGCCACAGCCAAAGTGGTTCAAGGCAAGAACGTTGGTGGCAAAACAGTTTACTGCAACTCTCCTGACTGATGAGGCCCTCTGGATGGAGGGTGAAACGTTACTATAAAAAAGAAACTGTCCAGATGACCCGACTGAGAATTATTGGGTTAGGCTAATTGGTCACTCCCCAGGGGTGTCAAACTCTCTTTCAAAAGAGGGTCAAAGTTAAAAGCTTGGTTCAAACTAAGGGACAGTTTCAATAAGTGCATTAACTTTAGTCAACTACCTGACACCTTTACTTGGTTGCAGGTTCATTTGACATTGTCTTGCGATTTTCAAATCAAATCAGAGACTACATCCATCCATCCATCCATCCATCCATCCATCTTCTTCCGCTTATCCGGGGTCGGGTCGCGGGGGTAGCAGCCTAAGTAGGGAGGCCCAGACTTCCCTCTCCCCAGCCACTTGGAGCAGTTCCTCCGGGGGAATCCCAAGGCGTTCCCAGGCCAGCCGAGAAACATAGTCCCTCCAGCGCGTCCTGGGTCTTCCTCTGGGTCTCCTCCCGGTGGGACGTGCCCGGAACACCTCACCAGGGAGGCGTCCAGGAGGCATCCTAACCAGATGCCCGAGCCACCTCAACTGGCTCCTCTCGATGTGGAGAAGCAGCGGCTCTACTCCGAGTCCCTCCCGGATGACTGAGCTTCTCACCCTATCTCTAAGGGAGAGTCCAGCCACCCTGCGGAGAAAACTCATTTCAGCCGCTTGTATCCGAGATCTTGTTCTTTCGGTCATAACCCAAAGCTCATGACCATAGATGAGGGTGGGAACGTAGATCGATCGGTAAATTGAGAGCTTTGCCTTTTGACTCAGCTCTCTCTTCACCACGACAGACCGGTACAGCGCCCGCTTCACTGCGGACGCTGCACCTATCCGCCTATCGATCTCACGCTCCAGTTTTCCCTCATTCGTGAACAAGATCCCGAGATACTTAAACTCCTCCACTTGGGGCAGGACCTCCTCCCCGACCCGGAGAGGGCATGCTACCCTTTTCCGGCTCAAGACCATGGCCTCGGATTTGGAGGAACTGATCCTCATCCCGGCCGCATCACACTCGGCTGCAAACCGCTCCAGTGAAAGTTGTAAATCACGAACTGATGAAGCCAGTAGGACCACATCATCTGCAAAAAACAGAGAAGCGATTCTAAGGTCACCAAAACGGATCCTCTCAACACCTTGGCTGCGCCTAGAAATTCTGTCCATAAAAGTTATGAACAGAATCGGTGACAAAGGGCAACCTTGGCGGAGTCCAACTCTCACCGGAAACGAGCCTGACTTACTGCCGGCAATGCGGACCAAGCTCTGACACCGGTCGTACAGGGACCTAACAGCCCTTATCAAAGGGCCTGGTACCCCATACTCCCGGAGTACCCCCCACAGAACCCCCCGAGGGACGCGGTCGAATGCCTTCTCCAAGTCCACAAAGCACATGTAAACTGGTTGGGCAAACTCCCACGCACCCTCCAGGACCCTGCTGAGGGTGTAGAGCTGGTCCAGTGTTCCACGACCAGGACGAAAACCACACTGCTCCTCCTGAATCCGAGGTTCGACTATCCGACGGACCCTCCTCTCCAGAACCCCTGAATAGACCTTACCAGGGAGGCTTAAGAGTGTGATCCCCCTATAGTTGGAACACACCCTACGGTCCCCCTTTTTAAATAGGGGAACCACCACCCCAGTCTGCCAATCCAAGGGAACTGCCCCCGATGTCCACGCGATATTGCAGAGTCGCGTAAGCCAACACAACCCTACAACATCCAGAGCCCTAAGGAACTCCGGGCGAATCTCATCCACCCCCGGAGCCTTGCCACCGCGGAGCTTTTTAACCACCTCGGCGACCT